>ML788439.1:134057-168529 GCA_009831015.1 Picea engelmannii
AATCAGTATGAGAACTTTATTATCACTTTTAACCATAATATGTAATCATTAACATCATCAACAATGCATCATCAATATATCATGATCAATATAAATCAACAGAGCATAATAGACATCCACAGAAACAAAGTACACCATAATTTACATGGAAACCCAAATGGGAGAAAACCACATAATTATTTTCTTATATATCAAAAGAATACATTCGTTGGAAGCAACAACTTCCCAATTCTCCAACTATGAATGGAATGAGGCTACCACCTCCTATTTACATGGTCTAACCTGAAGGAAGGTAAAGCTCCCTTAATTCTCTGGCTCCAGCCAGGAGGAGGCTACAAACCCCTAATTCTCAAGCTTCAACCTGAAGGAAGCTCCAACTTCCTTTGTTCTCTGACACCAATTGGAAGGAATCTACAAACCCCTTTCCTTGCCCCGTCTTGCCACCCTAAAATATAACTATAGACCAAAATGTCACTACCATTTATATTGTCACTGCCTCTGATAATCAACCTATTTTTGTCACATCAGTTTGTAACCTATCACTATCACATCAACCTGTAACCTGTCACTGTCCCAGTCACTGATATGTCAACCAATATAGACCATATCAACATGAAGTATCTAAACCATGTACCACAATGTACCTCAATTATGTATCATACCATATACCATAATATATACCTCAAATATATGCCAATATCATAAATATGTGCCTCTAACAATGAACCATAACAACCATATACAATGTACCAAGGATATGTCTCAAGCATGTATCAATGATACCAAAACATGGACCTCAAACATATGCAACCATAAACCAAAAGGGACTTCAAGACATGCCTCAAGCATGTTCCATATCATCCATGATGAATACACATAAAGCCATACATCTAAACCTGTAGACACTCTGCTGTATTAGATGAAAAATGAGTAAACCAACCTAGGCATCAACAATCAGGGACAAGTATCACTTCATACCATTTCAAAAGATTTTTACATATCCACGACTTCCTCTTCTACTACCTGCGAATATTCGCTCTTTTCTCCACTGGAACCCATGTACATCCACACCCTTCTAACCTGCAACCCAAAAATACATCATAAACTAGGGTTATTCACATTTTCTGCAACTCTAAGACTTTCACCTTCGAAATTCCTTTGCACCCTTAGACTTGCTACCTCATACTCAACCTCATATTCACCAATAGACCAAAATTTCTTCACAAGAAAGATAATCAATAGAGATGTGTGTGAATTATACTTATGGAAGACTCCTTGAGGGGTATTTATACTTTTTTCTAAGTAACTTCTTTCCTTACTTTAGGGGTTTCTTGTTACAACCACTTAACCCTTTCATTAATTGTCTTGTAACCAACTAGGGGATTCATAACCCATATTTGGGGCTTCCAACTTCATGAACTAATAACTCCTCAACCATGAGGAACAATGTGGCGTACCACCTATCACAAGAAATGACACAACAAGGACTATCCATATATCACTGTGTTACTTGGATTTACACTATCCTTCATGTCCTTGTTCCACAAAAAACTTTGGGCTTCATGACCACACCTCTGGGGATTCTTGTAGACTTCTTCAAAGCGTCTTCCTATGAGGGCCATGCTTAGAGATATGCCAGAATGGGACCACTTTAGAGACTTATCCAAATACACCCATCACATATTTTTGACATCAATGTCAACCACTGCTTTTTGACATCAATGACAACCAACTGTCCAACAATCTCCCCTTAGAAAAATTATAAATACCCCTCAAGGAGTCTTTCATAAGTAGAATTCACACAAATCTCTATTGATTATATTTCTTGTGAAGAAATTTTGGTCTATTGGAGAATCTGAGGTTGATTCTGAGGTAGCAAGTCTGAGGATGTGAAGGAAGGTCGAAGGTAAAAGTATTGGAGTTGCAAAAAATGTGAATAACCCTATTTTCTGAGGTATCTGTAGGTTTCAAGTCAGAAGGGTGAGGATGTACGTGGGTTGTAGTGGAGAAAAGTGCAGATATCAGCGGGTAGTAGAATAGGAATTCACATGTCTGTGAAAATATTGAGAAAGGGTATGAAGTGATGCTTGTACCTGATTGTTGATGCCTATGTTTATTTACTCATCTGTCATCTGATACAACAAAGTGTCTATAGGTTCAAAGGTATGGTTTTATGTGTATTAATCATGGATTATATGGCACATGCTTGAGGCATGTCTTGGAGGCCCTTTTGGTTTATGGTTTCATATGTTTGAGGTCCATGTTTTGGTATCATTGGTACATGCTTGAGACATATCCTCGGTATATTGTATATGGTTGTTATGGTTCATTTTTTGAGGCACATATTTATGATATTGGCATATAGTTGAGGTATATCTTATGGTATATGGTATGATGCATGCTTAAGGTACATTGTGGTACATGGTTTAGATACTTAATGTTGATATGGTCTATATGAGAATATCTGGTTGACATATCAGTGATAGGGACAATGATAGGCTACAGGTTGATCCTCAGTTACAGGTTGATGTGACAGTGATAGGTTATAGGTTGATGTGACAATGATAGGTTGATTACAAGTTGATTATCATAGGAAGTGACAATATCAGTGGTAGTGACAGTTTGGTCTACATTTATATTTCAGGGTGGTAGGACGGGGCAAGGAAAGGGGGTTGTAGCTTCCTTCTCATTGGTGTTGGAGAACCCATGGAGTTGGAGCTTCCTTCAGGTTGGAGCCTGAGAATTAGGGAGTTCTAGCCTCCGTTTAGTTGGAGCCAGGGAATTCATGGAGTTGTAGCTTCCTTCAAGTTGGAGCCTGTAAATAACTGGTTGTATCCTCCTTCTAGTTTTAGCTGGATATTTGGGAAGTTGGTGCTTCCAATGAACGTATTCTTTTGATATATAAGAAAATCATTCCGTGGTTTTCTCCCATTTGGGTTTCCATGTAAATTATGGTGTACTGTGTTTCTTTGGATGTTTATTATGATCTGGCGATTTATATTTCTCATGATATATCGATGATATACTGCTGATGATGTTAATGATTACATATTGTGGTTAAAAGTGATAATAAAGTGCTCGTATTGATTCACGCTCCCCTCTCAGTATTCCAACAAATGGTATCAGAGCAGGTCCTTCAAGAAACAATTTAACCACTGGAAGGAGATCATGGAGTATGCTAAGATTGGAGCACCAAGGTTTGATGGACTATGCCTTTTGGAATAAAAGGATGCAAACTTTTTTACAAGCACAAGAATTTGATGTTTGGTAGTCAGTAGTAGATGGATATGCAATGCTAACCACTCCTCCAACTGAAAATATGGAAAGAAACTTAGCGAAAACAACTCAAAGGATAAAGTCACCATTATGAGTAGTCTGGATGATTTGATATTTGTCAAAGTTATGCATTGCAAGACTGCAAAGGATCTTTAGGATAAACTTCAAAATATTTATGAAGGAGTTACCAAAGTCAAGGGAGCTAAGCTTCAAACTCTTAGAGCTAAGTTTGAGCAACTGAAGATGAAGGAAGATGAAGATATTGCACCCTAATTTCTATGAGTTGAAGATGAATGAACACTATTAGAGGATTGAGAGAAGAAGTTGATGAATGAATGGTTGTTCAAAAGGTTCTAATATATCTACCTATGAGATTTGATCATAATATATCATCCCTAAAAGAAAGAACAGATCTTGACAGTTTGAGCATGGACGAGCTACATTGAATATTCACAGCTTATGAAATGAGGATAGAAAAAGAGAATCCAATCACGAAGGAAGCAACATTCAAAGAATCCAATAAGAAAAATAAACAAAACAAGCAAAAGTCAAAACCATCTTGTAGCTGCAGTGATGATTCAGAGGAATATGAAGAAGTGGAAAACTTTGTAAGGAAGTTAAAAAGAGGAACCGACAAGTACAAATGTATGCTTCTATTGAAATGTTTTAATTGTGATGGTGTAACATCCCCAACCATCCATGCCGAGCCACACTACGCTAGAGAACTCTTACTTTTCTCTCTTTGCGGAACATACTATAACATACCCAGTATGCAACTGAGCTATGCCACTAAATTTTTTCGGACTGCATGCAATTAAAACATACACACACACAAATCTTACGGAAGAATTATATATAAAACATAAACATACAAATACATCTATAAAAACACAGATTCACACGTAAATAACAGTAAACATATACATGCACCATGTACAGGAAATACCCATAAATATACAAACAGTCATAACCGCACATATGACAACCCATAAAAATAAGCATGTAAATAACAATGCAGTATGTAAATTTATCACACAATTGACACTTATATTCGTAATAATGTCACAAACTACGTGCAGTCCTTCCACAAACCTCCCAGCCTTAGACCCACTGTTCATCACTCTCAACAGTGAGTCACCCCCGAGTTGGGACTAAACTCCACTCGGGTAAAGGGATTCCTAACCAGGATAAAGGCTCATAAACAACAGGATAGACTCTGTCACATGTGCCAAATCAAACTAACAACATACAGTCCCTCATTCCCCACATGCCTGTCCCACCCAGGAAGTGTTCCCCTTCTCCGCTCAATAGTCCTTCGGCTGCCCCACTTCCTTTCCAGGATTCAACAACATGCCAAATAAGAAGTCTCAAAGCACTGTAGCTACAATTTAGCACCTTCAGGAAATCAATTCCCAATAATTATCTCAATTAGAGAATTGATCATGGGCCTAACAACCCACCTCTTCAATATCCCACGGGCCTGACAACCCGCTTCTTCAATCCAGCTCCCAAGCTAACCAACTACACCCTCACAAAATGGCCATGGATACAGGTTCAGGTATAATCATGAAGGTATGAAAGATAACTCAATGGGTGTGTGCAAGCTTGTGGATGAATTACTAGATGATTGAATGATGGGAGGAATGATGGAAAGAATGATAGGAAATGAATTAAGTCCCAACAATATGTATGCATGTCCCCAACTTGACACTTGTCATGTTGGGAGCTACTTTGGCCCACTTGTCCCTAACTGTTATTGCGAGATTTGCCTCACCATTGTTATCTTGCACAGAGGGCCTTTTTCCATTTCCATTTGCATACTTATCATCCCCTTTTGATGAATCCAGAGCTAAAAATATACATTTTTCCACATATACGCTCCCTATATGCTATGCAAGATGCGTATACGCTTGCTGATCCACTACAACCCGCGTACCTCGGGATTTGTGCTAGAAAATACAAAATGAGGTTGGGTTTCCATGTCATGATAGGAGATATATGATCCTTTCCCTTCCATATACTGGAAACGTTCTGACTTGACCCTTCAGTTGCATCCTGAAGGCTATAAGAGTACAATTTTGACCTATGGAAAAAAGGAGAAAGCATTCAACTTTGAGAGAAAAGTTACTCTGGAGAAATTACTTCATATTGAGTGTACATCCCTCTGTCCCTCAAGTCTGAACACAATGTTCAACCCCCAAGCTCTTTCCCTATTGTTGAGAGGAACTCATTGCCACTTTCCTATGAGCTTGCCTTTGGTGGAGGATTGAAGTGGTGGAGACCCAGTTGGAAGGAACTTGGTTTCTTGGTTTCGAATCATGCCGACACGGAAGTCTATATCATTGTCACTTCTGCTGATCAATTATTAATAGAAATACTCCTTTCCCGTCCTATCGAGATCTTACAGATATATGATTATTATCCATGGGCGTGTTTGTAATGTTTTTTAATGGATTATTCTATCTGAGGTGCTAACCCCTTTTATATTATCACTGTATACCTGCTCTGCTTGTTTGTTGAGAACTTCTTGCAGGTATAAATTTTTGGGTCAAAGTGCTCAACGGTGGAACATCATCAAATGTTGGATCAAGGTAGGCCTCTTTCTTATATTGCACATTAGTTTATATAGCATATGTTGGAATTGAGTTGATTTCTGCAGTCATACCTGTCTGTTGTGGTTTACCCTTGGCCATAGAGAGTTTTTCCCTTGTAACACCAACTTTAGAACTTAGGATAAAAGAATTATCCATACTTTATGATTTAAGAAATATTAATATAATATTACTTTTTGGCTTAATCTCCCTAGCTCAACCCTTTTCCTTAACTCTTAGGCCCCTCCCTTTCCCTAACTAGTGGAGTTTAGTCCCCCATCTCTTTTATTGTGGTCGGTCTACGCAGAACAATTTATTTTATATTAATTATGAGACATGTACAAAAATAGGCGCACTGGCCTTTAACATCTAGGCTCTCCAGCGTAATCAAAACATAAGCATCCTAGATTATAATAAATGGCTCACTAGCCTATAAAACATACCATATACACAAAGTTTCGCTGGCCTCACAATCACACACACTTAAGATGCTGCGCGTGGTATCCTTGAATGTGCACACTTCATCATTTCACTGCAGAGTACATGCACGCACTATGCCATGAAAGGTGCATACAAAATTATGTCAGACAACTCACTAGCTTAAGTACATTTTCATTTACATTTACAATTGTGTTCGGCCTTAGGGATATTACAGATGGTATTGGTCATTTTGCTTCTAAATGTCCTTATGCTAAGAATAAAAGTAGTGATAAAGAAGAAGATCCTACGAAGGAAAATAAAAATCAAAAGGGAGACAAGAGAAGGAACAAAAATAAATTCTTCAAGAAAATTTTGTACTCAAAGGAAGATAGATCTTCATCAGATGAGGATGATGATAGTGAAAATGATTCAGAAAGAGTACTCTTCATGGCAGTAGAAGAATATGAAGAAGATTCAGAAGATTCTGAAGAAGAAGTTGAAGTCGATCTCATAGCAAAATTAATCAGTGCCTTAGAAGAACTAGGGAAATAAAGAAAGAAAGAAAATCAAGTCACTCAAGGCAGAGTTAAAGAAGAAAGAAGGATCTCAAAATTCCAACTCAGAAGAAATCGAGTAGATAATCACAAATTTAAAAATCCAGGTAGAAGAAGACAAAAGGATTGAAGAAACACTAAGAATTTAGTTAGAATATAAGGAGAAGATGATTGAAAACCTTGAAGCAGAGATAGTCACCTTAAGAAAGGATCTTCAAAAGAAATATATGTAGCAGAATAACACCAAAATATTTAATGAGATCATCAACAATCAAAGGCCATACTATGACAGGTCTGGGCTAGGATAAAACCATGTGCAAAACGAGAAAGGGTTGAGCTTCAAGACGTACAAAACGAGAAGAAGAACAAAGCACCTATGTAGAAATAGTTAGAGGTACTCAAGAAGAAAAACACAGAATAACTAGACCACCTAGAATATGTAGAACACATAACCAACAATTAACAACATCTCAAGAAGAAGAAGGCTTCAAAAGAGCAACACCATTAAGAAGAATCCCTACATCCAGATATCAAACTATTTTTCTTGTTTTATGTTATTCTTGTAACAATTTTGGTCGCAAAGCTTCAAACTATAGATCCTATGACAAGAACAGAAGCAACTATGAAGGCTATTCAAACAACAATTATCTCAGAAAGTTACAAGAAGCACATAACAAAAATCATAATAGTTTTGGCTCACTAAGTAATGAAATAGAGTGCTACAAGTGCACCAATTTTGGACACATGGCCACAGATTGTAGACTGAGTGTTCCTCCAAAGGAACCAAAGAAGAATATAAAATATCATAAATAGGAACCACAAAGGATATGGAGAAGAAATCAAGATCAATTCAACACTGAAGAATGATTGATTTCTCTACAAGCGCAAAACAAGAAAAGTGGGTGGTATATTGACAACGGTTGTTCGAAGCATATGACATGTGACCAGAACATGTTTTTGAACCTGAATAAGGAAAGAGATGGATAAATTTCATTTGGAAATGATAACTCAACCAAAATAATAGGTAGAGTCATAGTCAAGCTTGGAAGAAAGTATTCCAAGGCAGAAAATGTTTTGTTGGTCAAAGATAAGAAGCACAATCTTCTAAGTGTCAGTCAAATGTGTGATCAAGGACAAAAACTTGTGTTTGACTCAGAAAAATGTGAGATAAGAAAATAAGGATCAGGAAAATTGGTGGCTACAACTAGAAGAACTCCAAACAACATATATGTCCTGAATGATATTGGAAGGGGAAAATGTTGCTTACCAAAGGAAAATGAAAGTTCGACCTGGAACATAAGGATAGGTCACATAAACTTTGATAACCTATTAAAAATAAACAGAAAGGAAACAATGAAAGAAATGCATGAGATCTCAAAGCCAACAAATACTTTATGTGAGCATTGTATACAAGGAAAAAAAACCAAGACCAAATTCAAATCAAAAGAGTAGTCCACGACAAAACCATTGGAGATTGTACACACTCATCTATGTGGACCTACAAGAACTAAGGGATTAAATGGAAAATCGTACTTATGTTATTGGTTGATGATTACACAAGAATGATTGTAGTTTTAATTCTCGAGAAGAAGTTAGAGGCATTCAAACACTTCAAGATATACAAAGAGATGGTTGAATTCAAGATGGATTTGAAAATTAAGTGCTTAAGATCAGAAAATGGAGGATATTTTGCATCAAAGGAATTCATGGATTTCTATGGTGAACATAGAATAAAGAGACAGTTCGGATCCCACTGGCTGGGTAACTCAAATGGAACATTATTTCTCTTTGTATGACATTACAAATGAGTTGTCCAAATTCCGATATGTTGTTCTTCATCTAGATCAAGAACGTTGGAAATGGTGGCAATGGAGAAAAAATGTCTGCCAAGGGTATGTGGATTGGACACACTTTGTGGTAGAGATTTATGAACGCTTTGACACTGACACCAACCATTTAGGCCGTTTGACAAAGTTGAAACAATATGGCACAGTGGAATACCATTTAGCTTCTTTTGAGCGAATGGATTTTCATACAGAGGGCATGTATGATGCCTTTTTTCGAGAATGTTTTATCAGTGACCTCAAGGATGAGATTCATGCTCATGTCCTCATGGCTTGACCTCAGAGTTGGATGGTCGCTACTAAAATATCTAAGGAGGCACAACAAGTTGTCTCTTCTCAAAACTACAAACCCTCCTTTATTTATCGCACTAAACCAATAACTCCCACTCCTCCTTCTACTCCACTAAAGATCTAGAAATTGACCATGGTGGAAATGGATGAACGCCAAATTAAAGGCCTTTGTTATAATTGTGATGGAAAATATTTTTCGGGACACAAGTGTAAGGAACAAAATCGTTTTATGGCCATCTCAGAGGATGTTTCAGAAGAGGATGTTGAGGCTCCCCTTGTATCCGTGTCACCTGAACCGACTGACGTAACCCCTCCGTTAGACCCTCCCAAAGTAGAACTGGTCATTTCCCTAAATTCTCTCACTGGCTTCTATGTTCCCCAAACCCTCAAGCTAATTGGTTACATCAAGCATAAGAAGGTCATCATTCTTGTTGATAGTGGAAGCACCCATAATGTTATTCATCACCGCATTGCCCAAGAAGATAATTGGTATATCCGTGCAGTCATTAATTCCCAAATCATGATTGCCAATGGTGGGTCCATGAAATGTGGAGGGAGTTGTGAAAATGTGCGTCTCCAAATTGGTGACTACCATCTAAAATCTCATGTGTTTTCTATCGACATGGGCGGTTGTGACATTTTGTTGGGTGCAGAATGGATAAGGACTTTGGGTCTCATTCTCATGGATTTTAAGGAATTAACCATGCAATTCGACAAGGAGGGCCAAAATTATAAGTTCCAAGGTATCACCATTGGTTCCTCATTGATCATTAGTTCCCATCGCATGGAAAAGATACTCAAAAAAGGTCATTCTAGCATTATTTCCCAACTTCATGCCATACAAGCCACTGCGACACCCTCTATGCTGTAGGACCTCCAATCCATCCTCTCTAAACATAAAGTTGTTTTTTCCACTCCCCAGGGAATCCCTCCTTCCCGTGGTGTTCATGATCATTCCATTCCCCTTGTCCTAGGAAGACTTCCTCCAAATATGCGTCCCTATTGTCACTCGTTTTCCCAAAAAAATGAAATTGAGAAAATGGTTCAAGAACCACTTAACGCAAGTGTTATCCTCCCTAGTACGAGCCTCTACTATTCTCCTGTGGTCATGGTCCTTAAGAAAGAAGTTTCTTGGCACATGTGTCTTGACTTCTGCACCCTTAACAAACTCACCATTAAAGAGAAATTTCCCATTCCTTTCATTGATGACCTCTTGGATGAATTGAGTGGCACCCAGTTCTTTACTAAACTTGATCTTCGTTTGGGGTACCACCAGATCCATATGAGAAAGGCAAACATTCCTAAGACTGCCTTTAGAACTCATGAGGGCCACTATGAGTTTTTGGTCATGCCCTTTGGCTTGTGTAATGATCCCTCCACTTTCCAAAGCCTTATGAATCATGTCTTCCATCCTTTTCTCCATCATTTTGTGTTATTTTTCTTTGATGATATCCTCATCTATAGAAAAACCTAGACATACCATCTTGCTCATGTGGATCAAGTTCTCCATATACTCTCTCAACACTAACTTTTCCTCAAACAATCTAAATGTGATTTTGGTGTCTCGGAAGTCGAGTACTTGGGTCATATTGTGGGAAACGCCAGCGTCAGGGTGGATCCTAAAAATATTGAAGCTATGCAATATTGGCCTCACCCAAAGAGTCTCAAAAGATTGTGGGGAGTTTTGGGTTTAATAGGTTATTATCGCAAGTTTGTTAAGAATTATGTAAAGATTGCGACACCTCTCACTGGACTCCTTAAAAATAATTCTTTCACTTGGACTCCAGCGGCTGCTCGGGATTTTCAAACCTTGAATATGGCCATGTGCACCACTCCAGTCCTGGCCCTTCCTGATTTCACAAAGACCTTTTTCCTGGAATGTGATGCTTCTGGGAAAGGAATTGGCGCTGTCCTTATGAAAGAGGGTCGACCTTTGGACTTTACCAACAAACAACTGTCTGAGAGAAATTTGGGAAAAGCAATCTATGAAAAGGAAATGTTGGCTATTCTGCATGCCGTGGATCTTTGGCACCCTTATCTATTGGGGAAATGCTTCCAAATTAAGACAGATCATCAAAGCCTTAAGTATTTTTTGGAGCAATGCCTTTCCTCCCCCGAGCAACAAAAATGGGTGACTAAGCTCTTTGGATATGATTATGAGATCATTTACAAGAAAGGCAAGGACAATGTGGTTTTTGATGCTCTTTCCCAAAAATATGAAGATGAAGGGTCCCTTTTTTCTCTCTCATTCATTGTACCATATTGGCTCCAAGATGTTCGCCAAGAATGGCTACACTGTCCCAAAATTTTGCATCTGATACAACAATTGCAGTCCAATTCTCCAGTTTCCCCAGGGTACTCTTGGCTCAATGAGGAGCTTCGATACAAAGGCCGTTTGTATTTAAGTAAATATTCAAAACTTAAATCCACGGTACTTTATGAGTTTCATGCTACACCCATAGTTGGGTACTCCGGTTTTATCAAAACCTATGACAGGGTCGAACGTTCTTTTTCCTAGGATGGTATTAAACATGACGTTCGTAATTTTGTGGTTGAATGTGATGTGTGTCAATGAAACAAGGGTGAAACAGTCAAATATCTGGGCACACTACAACCGCTTCTGATTCCACCTGCTATTTGGAGGGATATCCCTATGGATTGTATTATAGGCTTACCTAAATCAGACAATAAATCAATCATTATGGTGGTAGTTGATCGTCTTTCCAAGTATGCTCATTTCTGTGCTCTTCAACACCCATTTACAACATCCACTGTAGCTAAATTTTTTATGGATCAGGTCTTCAATCTTCATGGCATGCCGCATTCTATTGTTTCTAATCGCAACCCAACTTTCACCAACAAATTTTGGCAAGAACTGTTCAAACTACAAGGCACCCAATTGCATCTTAGCACAACTTATCATCCCCAAACTAATGGACAAACCAAATTTGTCAACAAATGTTTGGAAACATGTTTGAGGTGTTTTTCATTGGAAAGGAAACATCAATGGGCTCAATGGTTACCACTATCTAAATGGTGGTACAACACTTCATACCATACAACTACCCACATGACTTCTTTTGAAGCGGTATATGGAAAAAAATCACCTTTAGTTCTCTCATATTTTCCAGGTGTCTCGAAGGTCCAGACGGTTGACCAAATGCTTATAGTTTGAGAAGCTATTATCCATACCCTTGTTGGCACAGGGGCAGACCCAGGGTTCAATGCTACAACAACGCACCAACAAAACCCTAACTACCAACCCTTTCGGAAACACCTGCGAAGCAGATGGATTCTCACCCGAGGTAGAGGCAGGGGTGGTTGTAGGACTCGAGTGTCTACAACCTTAACTGGGACACAGATTTGTGATTGTAACACCTTAAAGGAGCACTTATTTATTACAGTTCATTAGTATTCAACTTTAGTTCACAGCGCAGCTAAACCCTAATAATAGATCAACGTAGTATTCACACAGATCCAATAGATTTAAGCATGAAGCAGACACATAGAGATCAGATCTAGCATTCATTCAAATTATTCATCACTAAGATACCATATTAGATTCATTCATCATCTAATATCACACTAAGCATTCAATCATATAAACAAGAGAACAACCAAAAGAACAAAGCATTCACAACACAAGATATATGTGGTTCACCCCCACCCTAGGGCTACGTCCACCAACTCTTCTTCTTTTTATTATCTCTGTCAAGCGTATTACAGGCACAAAGCATCAGAACAATACTCCACATAGGACAGGAGATCTGTGTGCACTTCACCATATCCTCCTTCCCCAAGTATATATAGGTACAAAGCCTTACACAGTCTGCACACAAATCACTATAGATGACTTGCACTTAGCTATGAAAGTCTTACTCACATCTTCTTGCACATAGCCGGTACTGGCACTCATCCATTGGTCTACTAGGTCTACTTATTACATCACCTAGCTACTTATTTATACATTACAAAATAGGCCTAAGCATGGGTAAACCCATGGGCCTACATTCCCATACCCATTACATATCCCAAAAACCCAAAAATCCTTAAAAAGGGGCCGATATCCCGCAATCTCAGCTTCGTCTTTCACTCCACCTTCGACAGCCTATCGAAGTCCCAAAACTAGGTCAAAATTGACCAAGAATCCTCAAAACTTGGTCAAGGGCCAACATTCCCCCAACACTCACCTTTGGCTCGTCCCGAGTCACTTTGATCTAGGTAATTCTGCCTCAAAAGTCTCGAGCTTGGCTCGAGCTGCTTCGACTTGTTGCTGTGCCATGGCCTCCTTTTCAATGAACTCTTGGATGACTGCTTCGTTGACAGGTCCCTCTAGGTTCTTTTTAGCTACAGTGACGACTTTCTTTAGCTTTGTTCCTCAACCTTCGATCTCTGAGAACAGTTGGAAAGCCTCATCCTGTACATGTTGGAGTCTCTGAGTCACTTCCATGACTTTTCTCTGAATGGTCTAGATCTGTTGTTGAGTGCGCTGCTCTTGGGATCGTTTCATCCTTTCAACAACTGACAGAGGCTTTAATTGTGCATGTAGTGTTTCTACTTGCTTCTTCACCTCCTGGAGCTGTGACTCCACTGCCTTCAGTTCTGGATTCTCAGTGAGTCTTTCATATGTCTGGGAAACGTGAGCACTTAGTTTCTTACATTCCATGGTAAGGGCCTTTATTCTCTCAATTGCGCTTCGGGCAGTTGCTTCTCTTTGATCTCTCACCTCCTGCGGAGTGTCGGGCACTATGTGGAGCTCTAAGTCTGCTATTATTTGTTGTAGCTGCTGGATAGCTTCCGCGAGATGCTCTACTTGATGCTCGACGTGGTCTTCTACCTTTGTCTCTAATCCTGTCACATAAAGGAGTGCTCTGTTGATTGCTTCTTTCACTTCGAGTTGCTCTACGAGCAACTATTCTTTTTCTCGCTGAATCTGTGCTTTCGCCTCTTCAAACTTGGTCTAGAGAGAAACCTTCTCTTGCTTTGCAAGTCGACGTTTTTTTATGGGTGCTTCTTACACTTTCTTCAAAGCCTGGGTGGTTTGATCTATTTCTTCCTGCGTGCGACGAAGGTGAGCTTTGGTGGCATCAGCTTGTCAGAGGAGTTGGGCTGGCTCATCTCCCAACTCTGGTTCTCTCGATGGCAGGGGAACAGTGGAAACTACATGAATGGACTGAAGGTCCTGCTGTACCCCTTAGAGTTCAACCTTGATTATGTCGTACATCTCCTCCTACTTGGATTCCTGTTTCTGCAATATTTCCTGCAAGGAATTGTTTATAGCTATGATGATGAAGTCAAAGTCATCAATAGTGAGCACAATATGCATCTTGGTTAAGGTGGCTCTGGATTTCTTTCGAGAAGAGGGTTTCGGGGGAGAAACCTTCCTCTTCTTCAAGGGATCAGCCTCATCTCTAGGCAGTGTTACTTTTCCTTGCTTCTGCTCATCTGCTTTGGAATTTATCTCTTCTTCTTCGTCATCACCCCCTTGGCCAGGTGATATTGAAGAAGACGTTTTTGAGGCACTTCTTAAGTCTTGGAAGTCTCTGGTCTTCTTCCTTCTATTGGTTCTAGTGTGGCATGTTCTTTGTGAGCGACCTTCGGGCTGCCAAGTTCATGATCAAATATCTCTGTAGGGTCAATGGGGATAAGGAAGTCTACTGCCTAGTCCTTAGTTATCTCCTCGAGGTCCTCTTCTGTGAGCTTGTAGTATGACTAAATATCTTCCTTATGCTCATCTTCTCGAATAGTAATATAGATGAAGTGTTGATCTACGCGAAACTTCATGAGGGGTCGGAACCACTGTAGGGTGTTCAGAGTCATGCGAGGTTAAGCTTCGATAGCCTTCTTCAACTGGATATAGTATGTATGAAAAACTGCATTCGACTGCCATTGTTTTCCCAAGTCACTTGAGTACCAACACGTGGAGAACTTCGCAGCAAGCAGATCAAATGGCTCAATTTCTGGGAAGGTCACACCTTCCAGCATATCCCAAGCAATAAACACGATGAGGATCAGGAGCCATCTAAAGTGGAACTCGTAGCCTTGATCCTGTGCTTCGCGGAAGTCTAATTCCAGCTGATTAACTAGGTAATTTTCCCAATTCATCTGTACGCCTTCCATGCATTTCCCTGCAAGGTCAACGACAAAGCCCATGACCTACTTAGGTCTATTTTTCCTTACTAAATTTCATGTGATTAATTGGCATGCTTGGCGCACTGTGCCATTTTGGATGGAATCTACCTTGTAGCCTCACATCCCCTTCTCAACATCGCCTTATGTGTCCTTGATCTTCTAGGATAATGTGTGATATGTGGATTTCCCTAGATAGAAGTCCTGCAGGTCAGGTCCGTGCATGCTTAATCCGATGATCCTATGGATCAGTGTCAAATCGACTGTGATACGACGATCTATCCATAAGTAGCCACCATGGTAACATGAAAGTAGGAGATTGACACAGGCGTTAACTTCCTGGTGCCATCCAAAATGTGGGATCTTCATTACGTTCAAAAGGGTGGATTGTGCAAGGTTCATCATCCACGCCTGGGGGATTATCTTTGAGTTCTTCCCCTTCATCTTGGTCAAGTATTTATACGGGGTGAGCATGCTATGGTTCTTGCGGTCTTCTAAGTTGAAGTCACTGAACTTCAATGTTTCGATCTTGTCCTACTGTGCTCGAACTACGCATATCCCCTTCAGGAGGTACGCAGTAACGATGGTGTACTCAAAATCTCTCGGCACACTATCACGACTCACCGTGCTGGCTAGAGGCGGGATGTAGTCGGGTAAGATGGTCAAAATTAGCTTCGCATTTGCTAGGTCGTATCTGTGCTTAGTTATCTTTTCTGTGATGAATCAAGATGGTCCAGGTCCATGAGTGGTCGACAGAGAGGCTTGTAATCCTCTAGTCAATGATGCTTGAATACTTGCATACATTACTTTCTTGGCCATGAGATTGATGAGAACTTCTTCGACGATTTTCTCTGCAGCGCTGAGATCGTCCGAAATACACGCTTAGATCAGATGGATGAATGAGTGTGCAAAAAAATAGAACTAGTGTCGATCTTACTAATCACAATGCGGTAGCAATGAGTTCTCTCTGATACAATTTGCAATTTTTTTCTCGGTTTAACAGTCGACGAAATGAGTAGACAACAACGTAACAAATCTTTCCAATGAACAAGAGACCTTCATTAGTTTGGTTCGGTCCGTTATTGTGTGGTCCCAATGGTATGATGGTAGGGTTTCTGACCATAAATGTCGTTATACTCATTCGGGCTATTGGTCTAATGGTTATACTATTCCCAATGGTTATATTGCTTCACCATGGCGAAGTTCCATGTGACACTGTTTTGATATCCTGATGAAGTTCAAGTTTTGTAAATTTTCCTTCTGCGAAGTTCCCTTTGGAACCTTCTGTAAATTTTCGATCTTTGATCTCTTATTTCTTAGTTTTGTAGCCTACTTTCCAGTGAGCTTTGTCTCGATATTCCTTTTTCCATTCTGATTCTTATCTCCTCTTGGCATAGTAAATTCACGATGTTGAAATTCTTTCCTAGGATTCAAGGGAAATACTTCTTCTCTATCTGGGGTAGGTGCTTCGGTCTTCTGTGAGTCTTCTTGTGTTATTTCAAGTTTGATATCCAAGTTGTTGGTTCTAAATAGCTTCGATCTGTTCTCCTGTTCTTCAATCAAGTGCGCGATCCTCCCAGTCATGAAATATTTTAATTCTTTCTTTTTTTTCTCTAAGACTTCTTCTTCTTTCCTTATGGCCTGATCCTTTTCAATCTAAGGTTTTCCTAGTAACATAGCAAATGGGGTTTTGTTCTCAATAAATTTAACAAATTCAAAATATTCTTCTGTCGAAGTTCCATGAGCACTCAAAAATATCTCGGTAAGTCTTCCACATAGGTTTATCATCTTTCCTCTAAATAATCCTATTCCTCCCAATGAAGGAATCATAGCAGGATTTCCTAAAATTTCCCAAGTTCTTTCTGTCATTATATTCACCTGTGTTTCTTCATCTAGAGTACAATCAATGTCGAAGTCTCCTATTCTTACTTCTATTTTCTCTTTCTCTTTTAATATCTCTAATAGATTTGTATCTCGGTGGTGATTCAGGGTTTTTTTCATCTGTAATAGTACAATCTCTGATTCCTTCTGGGGTTCTTCCATGGTCTCAGTTTCTTGACCTTTCTCAGGATCTACTTGTTCCATATTCATTCTTTCAAGCTTAACAATCATTCTAGGACAATCTAAAACTTCATGATCCATAGATTTACAAAAAAGACAACTAGGTTTTCTACCAGGGCAATCCTTAGCAAGATGTCCTAGTCTTCTGCAACTATAACAAAGAGTTAACCATCTCTTTCTCTTAAATGATCCCCATCCTTTCCTGTACTGCGCACTAGGATCATGGTAGCTAACCTGAAAAACAAGTATTTCTAGGATCCTGCATCCATTTGTTAGTCCAAACATTCTTTCTATTCATAGGTATACCATATCTTTCACTATTCTTATTAGATCTACTTATATCAAATCTTCTTTCTTCTAGCTGCGCCTTAGTTTTCAGGCCAAGACAAAATTTATCAAACATACCTAGATCCATATTCTTGAAACAAAAATTCCACTTATCTTACTTTTGGCAGAGCACAAAGCTTCCAAATCTAAAACTTTTCATTATTCTTACCTCAATCAGAGCACAAAATCATTCAGATCTTATCTCTTTTCTTCACATTAGACTTCTCTTCTTGGCATAGAGCTTCACAATCCAAGTAGAGTACTGTGCATCGGGGCAACAGATATATGCATAGAGATTTCAAAGTTTTAGCTCAAATCTTCACATAAAGATTCTCTTTCCTTAGTTCCCAACAATCATAGTTTCAGGTCAGGTATTCACACATAGCTTCTTCTTCCTTAGTTCCCAACAATCACAATTTCAGGTCCCAACAACGAAACCATTTATTGGCACAGGGGAAGACTTGGGGTTCAACGCTACAACAGTGCACCAACAAAACCCTAACTACCAACCCTTTTGACAACACCTGCTAAGCAGATGAAGTCTCACCCGAGGTAGAGGCAAGGGTGGTTGTAGGACTCCAGTGTCTGTAACCTTAGATGGGACACAGATCTATGATTGTAACACCTTAACAGAGCACTTAGTTATTACAGTTCATTAGTATTCAACTTTAGTTCACAATGCAGCTAAACCCTAATAATAGATCAACGCAGTATTCACACAAATCCAATAGATTTAAGCACGAAGCACACACATAGAGATCAAATCTAACATTCATTCACATTATTCATCACTAAGCTACCATATTATATTCATTCATCATCTAACATCGCACTAAGAATTCAATCATATAAAAAATAGAAAAACCAAAAGCACAAATCATTCACAACACAGGATATACGTGGTTCACCCCCACCCTGGGGCTACGTCCACCAACTCTTCTTCTTTTTATTATTTCTGTCAAGCGTCTTACAGGAACAGAGTATCAGAACACTACTCTGCATAGGACAGGATATCTGCGAGCACTTCGCCATATCCTCCTTCCCCAAGTAGATCTAGGCACAAAGCCTTAAACATTCTACGCACAAAGAACTACATATGACTTGCACTTAGCTTTGCAAGTCTTATCACTTCTTCTTGCACATAGCCGGTACTAGCACTCAACCATTGGTCTCCTAGGTCTACTTCTTACATCACCTAGATACTTATTATACATTACAAAATAGTCCTAAGCATAGGTAAACCCATGGGCCGACATTCCCATACCCATTACATAGACCAAAAACCCAAAAATCCCTAAAAAGGGGCTGATATCCCGCGATCCCCTCTTTGTCTCGTGCTCCGCCTTCGATAGCCTGTCGAAGTCCCAAAACTAGGTCAAACATGACCAAGAATCCTCAAAAATTGGTCAAGGGCCAACAACCCTCAAAGAGAATTTGGTCATGGCCCAGAATCACATGAAGCAACAAGCAGACCAAGGTCGCTCTGAACGCAAATTTTCAGAAGGGGATCAAGTGTTTCTTTGATTGCAACCTTACAATAAAAATTCCCTCAAGGCTTACCATTGTCATAAACTGGCGCCCAAATTTTATGGTCCTTATATGGTTCTCAAGTGTGTGGGACAGGTGGCCTATCAATTAGATTTTCCTAGTCATTCTAAGCTACATCGTGTTTTTCATGTTTCTTGGTTAAAGAAGGTGATTGAAACTAAGTGCCAAACCCAAACCACCCTTCCCGAGTTGGAATAAGAAGGCTCCATTTGGCTACAACCCCATGTAATTTTGGACGAGCATGAGCATCGTCTATGTCAACGAACCATCAAGGAAGTGTTAGTCCAGTGGAAATATACAACTCCAACATATGCCACTTGGGAACTAGCTACCATTCTGCAACAATTTCCCCATCTCAAGCCTTGAGGATAAGGTTGTTTTTAAGGGGGAGGGCATGTTAGGGACCTAACCCCTCATGTAGGTAGAATAATATATTTCCATGTAATAAAGTTCAATATTAATAAGGCCTAGCAATAAGGAAGGATAAGTCCAATGTAAGAAGACCTAATATAAGCTTCCGCTTCTAGAAGGATCTTCCTCTAGATGGTTCTTTTGATAGAAATATTTAGTATAAATAGGATTCGAGGGTATGATAAATTTTGTCTTGGATATTATTGTAATAGAGCTCTGCTCTGCTGGAGGTTGCCCCCTCGAAGAGGCAAGTGAACATTGCTCTCAGTAATCAAAGTTCTCTTTCTGGTGATATTCTGGTATCATTTTGTTATTATTGTGGTTTTGTTTTGGTTATATTGTTGTTCATCTGCCGTTTCTAGATATTTATTTATGTTCTGCATACTTTTTATATCTAGAATATTACACCCTCTAGGGCCAGGCTCAAGTCAATATGTCTCTCGATACTCCATGTCTAGGACCCATGGGCCTCGAGACATAATCTCCTTAGTTATCCATAGGCTAGGGGATAACATTTGGCTCCAACTCGGGGACATGTGCTCACCATCTCTTTCATGACCTGTAACCTGCTTGATCTCAACAAAAAATTATTAGCAATCATTTGGGATGGCGATATCACCCCTGGCTCATATATGGTACAATAAATGAAAATAAGCAAGCATATATATAAATGGAAATACAACTACTCTATCATGAAATGTAGATGGTATATACAATGAATGAAAATGCCTACCTACTTACCTCTACTTACTTGTTGGTTGAATGCTAGGTGTAGTCAAATAACCAGTGAAACCACCCTATCAATTCCTCACAATACATGCCTCTGTGCTTCATCATAAACCAAAGAAATGATAAGTTAAGCAAAAAAATAACATGAGTTAGAAAGTGTATTTTATCATTGGAAATGGAAAGGTCTAGCTCATGGAGGAGGGTGGTAGGGAAAAAGTGGTGCCAAGTCATACTGTCATAAAAGAGCTCAATCCATATCAGAAAGGGATCGTGAAAATTCAAGGGTTCAAAAGACTGACTTGAAGAGTCTAAATGTTGGCTACCTTGGACGTCTTCACAATCTGAGACCTGGAAATGGATTAGTAAAAACCGAAAGGATGACCGACAATTCCTTAAGGGAAAGTTGGAAGACTGTGCTAATAAGCTTCTCCTCAAGGTACCCAACCTTCCCCCAAAAACCAAAAGGAGGATTTGTCTTACAAAAGACTTGAGATAAGGGACATGTTTTCGAACCATACCCTCAATGACATAGCGAGGTAAAATAATTAAAGGGAGGAAACAAATCTTATCACAAGTATTCCTCTTTAGGAAAACAACCTCCTTACTCTCATCAGGATCTGATCATAATGATGGTTGATAATTTTCTTCATAGAATAAATCCAAGTTCTCAAAGGAACTATCATCAAAGTCCTCAAGGTATGGCCAAAAATTATTAGGAGAGAATAGCATCATGTCATACTTGGGTGTCTAAAAAAAATTTGTAATCATGTCATGTCCTTGTTTCCAAATGCCAAATTTATTAGTAACTTCATGTGATAATGGTAAAGGAAAATTTTGGACATGACCCTCAATGTTGTAAATGGGATACCCATCATATCCAATCACATCCCAATTGCGCTTCTTGACATGTATGAAATCTTCAATATTGTCAACAAAATCATCATATTCCTTATAGCATGAAGGGGTAAAAACATCCAACACTTCTTCACTTTCGACATCACAAGATAAAGAATAATTAAAAAATTGGGAAGGGAAAAAACTCACCTTACTTACTTCTTCTTGTGTAGGAGCTTCAAGTATTTGGATGACTTCATCAAATGGAATACTTTCTTCTACATATTCAACTGTGCAAGAAGGAAGATCTATCTTGCCTGAGGATTCCATTTCTCCTTCACTCTCTGAATCATAGAATAAGGTATTATCAAAATCCTAAAAATGAAAGCGACTAACCTCATCCTCTTCTTCTTGTGTAGGAGGAATATGCTCGTGGATGGATTCATCAGAGGGAGGAGCACATATATATATACTTCATCATCGTGTTTTCTATATCCAGGCTCTCGCTCTTTAACCATATCTTCGTTATATTCGGTAGAAGCATGAGTAAATCCTTGTTCTTCCTCATGGGATTGGTCACCTTCATCAAGACCCCCTTCCTCAACCTCTTGTTGACTGATGTCTTGTTCTAAATCTTCCGAAGTTTGTCCAATAGATGTCTCAAGGGAGGGTACTCTCTTGAGAATATCTGAGGTGTCTTTGGGCTCACAAGCCTTGACTTCTGGAACATAGTAATTTTCTTTGAATGAGGAGATGTTGGCTTCTATTTCTGTAGCCATATTATAAACTTCATGGATTGTTCTAGGGGCTTCGTCTTCGACAGGGAAACTTATTTTTCCCATAAAGGATTTGGTGTAAAGAAAAAGAAGAAAGTCGTGTGACGAGTGATAGCTTATTGGGATCTGTTGTAATAGCCTTTCAAATTTATCATGAAATTCCCCAACAATTTCATTCTTATTCTTCTTCATGCGAGTTAGTTTTTTTAGCAAAACACAAGGATCCCATTTTTGAGGAAAACCTCTTCTAATTGATCCATGGTGGCAATACTAGCATCAAGGAGGTCTTCATACCATCTCCTAGCATGATCACGAAGAGTAGCAGCTAAAATTTTCATTGCAAGTTCTTCGGCATCGCCACTGATGGGATGAAGTTGAAAGAAAGCATAAAAATCACGCACATGTTTATTAGGGTTCTCTTCATCACTACCAATGAATTTAGGGAGCCATTTTTCATACCTCGGAGGCATTCGTCGAGAATACCCTGATATTTTACTCATATCCAAGGGTTTAAAGTTTATTGGGTCCCATTGAGAATTCATGGTTGGCTTTGGTATTTAGTGGAGTCGCCCAATAATTTTCTTGAAATTATCAAAGGGATGAGGGGATCACCCTCAGTGGAATCGCCAGATAATCCTTTCAAAGTAAAGGATTTTGAGGAAAGGCTTCTCAAAAAGTGTCCTCTTTGAGAATAATTGACTCAGTGTTCCCTGACAACGAAGCCAAATTTTTTTCACACAATTTGTACTTGTTCCAAAGGAAAAGGTTAAGGGAAGGAAAATTGGCATAACATGAGGTTATCCTATCACTGTCACCTCAACAAGATACCTGTTTCTATTTAGGGTTGATGGCCCAGGGGAGACGTCCCTGATGACCTGGGGGTTTGAGAAGGCCAAGGTTAAAGTGTCTATGAAAAATTCCCCTCTCATAGGTCACACTGATCATAAATTCCCAGGGTTTTAACCAATGAAGTAGTGAAGTATTAAGATGTCCCTGCCCAAAACAAAGCAACAAGAAAATATATATTTTGCAAGTACAACTTGATGTTAGTACTTCATAAAACCATGGAATTTATCAATAAAAGAAATAGTTGATATATGATGAAGGAAACATAAATTTATAGAAGCAATGTTGATAAGACAATAGATTCACAATAAATTCCTTAAAATGTCTTCAGAATGACCAAGAATAATTACTCATTAACACCAAAATACTAGCATTTGTCAGAAGAAAATAAGGCAATGTATTTATCAAATTTCTCAATTTCTTTTAGGTGATTTTAGTGCTGCAATATATAGCTGTATCTTACTTTAGTAACAACAACAAATAGGTTAGTGGATTAGACTATTCTAAGTTTAGGAGTAGTTAGTAGAGAGCTCAAGGTAGAGGTTTTGATAGTATTTTTTGTCAATCACTCAATTGTAAGGCTTAGATAAATGATTTTTAGGGTAAATGGAGTCCTTTAGGAAGCAACAAATCTTGAAGGAACAAATGATAATGAGAGAACTAGAGACAAGAGGGGTCAATAATTGAAGTGTTGGTAGCCCAAGGCTTCATCACCAAACCCTAGGGTAAAATGACTACTAGGAAGTAGGTAACCCTAGGCCCTAGTAGTTTTCCTCCCTATTTATCTCAAAGATGAAAAATATGATGGCTTAGATGAGGCAAAAAGTGCTAGGGTGTTGCAATGGCAAGACCCTTAGCAAAAATCTTCAAGAAAATCGGTTTTGCAGCATAATCTAGTAGGTGAAAGTTATTAAGGCAAGGACAATAACATGTGCTTTAGCATCCTAGGGTTTTAAGCTAGAAATTTCATAATCTTAGTATAAATGCAAGATAAATACAACCATAACCATTCAATGAAGAATAATTGCGGAAAATTTACTTACATTCACCATGAATCATTTAGCAAATAACCTAGTTGAACACTTCCACCAAGAAAATTGCCAAAATAGTCCAAAATAAGCCTCCTTCAAGAAGTGTGCACTAAATTTCAGCCAAGTAACCCTAATTAGGGCACAAATTTCAGACCTCACTTAGTGTGAGTCCCATATCATCCAATAATACTAGGGAAAATACCTTATTTATACAGTTACAATGACCAGAATTAGGTCAAAAAGGCCCACATGGCCAGTTTACATGTAATATCCAATTTTTACATTAAATGAAAAATTAAAACCCTAAATCAAGTAGAAAAGATGATGTCATGCCCTTTTAGGGTGACATTAGGACTCTCTAGTGCAAAGTTGGCCTCCAAGAGAAAAACGTTAGGCCTCCCAAGGCCTCTGGATCAAGCCACACATGCCACTTGGCACATAACTGCCTCCAAAGTGTCCATCAAATGATGGTGACGTCAAGGGTCACAAAGGTGACGTCATGGGCCTTTCAAGGCCAACATCATAGTAGGAGGGAAAGATTCCCCTGGGTCCAGGCTTTCTAGGTTGTCTCTGGTTGAACTTCCTCCTCTCTCTCTGGTGCAAACCTCTGATCTGTCTCTGCCCCTCAATGGGGTCTTAGCATCCATCTGGTGGGATTTTAGCCCTATGGAGGTCCGAACTAATCATATCCCCATGTGTATCTGTCCGTCGGGTGTGGCCCTGCAACAAAAAAAAGTACACCCTCCATGGGCTCATAAGTCACATAGATCATAGCAATGTCAATCATGTCTAATAATCAAGTTATCTAAAAATGTGCATAAAAGCCCCCTTTCCTAGACAAGTGATCAAAGACATTATGCTATTCTACAAGACAGGTTTGGAGAGGACATCAGGAGATCCTATTGAGATAATTCTCATTGGACGTGGGAAATTTCCAGGTGAAGACAAATCCATGCCATGTAAGTGGATGAGGTGGTGAGGGATGTCTGAGCAATGGGTGCAGTGATGACAGGGGAATGTATGAATTACCTTTGGGTTCCTCTGAAGAGGGTGAGATGCACCTTGTCATTGAAGAAAATGTTTCCAGGCCCATTTAATTCCTTTTATATTTTTATCTTATTGCTTTTTCTTTCAAGATACTAGTTAGGGGACACTGCCCTAGCGTCGTGACTAGTGGTGACAATGTTACCCACAAGCATTTCACGGAGATGAGAAGGCTGGCTCGTGATGAGACCCCCTTTCTCTTGGATATGCCACTAAGAGCCACTACCCCAACGTGGTGACCATCTTAATGGTAGTGTCATACCGCTACATGCCCATGGAACTAATATGTTGGCTCGTGGTGAGACCCCCTATCCTCCAACTAGGTCTTGATTTTATTATTTTATGGGTCTCTTTGTTTCTTGCTGAGAAGCCTTTTATTTCTTTCTCTAGGATCCCTGGGCAAAGCATCTAAAGGTTTTTTTCTTTTTTCTTTTATCTTTTTCCAAATAATAAATCAAAGTACATAATTGGCTATAGATGGAAGGGATGAAGTCATTGGGGGATATGTTTCTACAAGAGAGGGGGATAAGGGCGGGGGGTTTAAGGAAAACTCCACATGCCTAGAATCCTATGTCATCTCATCTCCATAAATCATTTTTATTATTATTTATTGACCTCCTTTGATTTATCCAAACCAATCATTGAATGCATGTAAGAGGTTTGTGGGAAAGTCATCTCACCTAGTAATTGAAGCATGGGATAAGTAAACTCATGATGGGAATTGTATCATTGAATGAATGTAAGAGGTGGGTGAAAGAGCAATCTCATCTTGTTATTGAAGAATGGGATTAGTATAATATTTTTTGGGAATTATGAGAGTCAAGTATGCATGGAAGAAAAAGAAAAGGAAATTCAAGTAGAGGGGAGCGATAATTTTACAGTTTGGTAGGAGAGGAAAAAAGGGAGTTGGGTGATGGAAAAGATAGGAAACCATAATTTTTATTTAAGACAACTTGTTGGATATGGGAATTACATGGAGAACTAGGATTTTGTACCTATAAGTGAACTTTTGTCGAGAGATTACCCATGAGAGAATGTGTAAATGTTGTTGTGAGCACTCTTGTTACAGTTGGATTTACTGAAGCCTCTAGTTGAGAGATTCTTAACAAGTATGTTTTGGAGCCTTGGAGGGGATAAGGATTTTTTTAGGGACTATGGTGTAGAGAAGTAAATCCTATCCCTTGGGTTGTGCATACTAATGAGGAAGAGAGATGGGTGGTTGGAATTGTTGTAGGAGTCATTTTAATGTGAAAATATTGGGTATTGGGTTGTCGATTAGACAATATCTATCCATAGGATCCATTATTTTATTGTGGACTTGTAGCCTTAGCTCGAGGGTGAATTGATGTTAAAAGAAATAAAGCAATAAAGTCCATGGTTGGGTGGAACATCCATCGTTTATAGTTGATTGTGTAAACATTTATAAAGATAAGTGTTATGGTCACTGTTCTTATTTACAATTTTTAATGTTATGCTTGAATGTTGTGTTCAATCTATGTTTTTTTTTATTTGAAGTGCTACTATGATTGAGGAACAACCTGTATTTACATTTTTGAAATTTTTGGATAGTTTCCTAAGCTTGTATAGCATGTTGCATGCATTCATCTTTAAATGGTATCAGAGTAATTTTGTTTTTGTTTGGTAATGGCTACGTTAAAAATACAATTATATAATTCAATATATAACATATTTGTTATACATATTCAATACAATTATTAACATTTTCAATACAATAACTATTTATTTTATACAATTATTAACCTTTTCAATTACTAATGAGAAGAAATAGTAAAATAGTTGATAAATTTTCATATATATATATATATATTCAATAAAGAAAATAAAAATGAATATACATATTACGATCGACCAAGGAACTATCTTTTTCCGTCCAAGAAACAACAAGTCTGTTAAAAGCATTTCATATTTGCTTAAGCCATACATTCCCTTTACATCAAAAGTTTCCTATAAACTAAATATTCTTTCTAAATATCCAAAACTAAACATTAAATATTTTCTCCATACTCTGCCTTTGATCATCAACTAAAGGAGGATGGATTTCTCATCACATAGGTGGCCCTCGAAATATTCTTATGAAATTAAAGAGCTAAAATTAAGTTCCAAAGCTTCCTTTGAAAAACTGTCTACAATCGAGTTGATCTCCCTGTAGATATGAGTGAAAGAGGACCATTCAAAATCATCCATGGTGGACTCGCCAAAAACCTACACTTTTATCAAATTCAACATGTTAGAAAAACACAACGGGATCCACATAGCAGAAAATTATGCCCTCATATTCATCCCTCTACATGGCTCATAACACACTTTAAAATAATGGTCCTTGGGGATATAGAGAATGGCACCAACATCACAGATTGAAGGGTGGCCTTGGCTTGCCCCATCAAAGAATCCCCCCAAAATTCCTTCTTTCATATCAGACATGATTGGGAGCCTCACTTTGATTTTTTTTCGGCTTGCTTTTAAACTCGAAGGACATTTTAAAAATAATCCCAGCAACTACCTCCAAATGAATATCTTGATTGAGAAAAATGGACATGTTTATGGCCCAACAAATAAAATATACCAACATTCCTAGAGTAGATCAAAACTCCTTGGCTATATGCGTCTTCTTCCAATAAAAAAAACACCCTTCTAGCTAATTTCCTTGCGACTAGAAATTGATTTTAATAAAGTCACAAACCTCTCTCCAGGCTTATTGTGTGAAATGTCATTGAATGAATAGATGGGAGGTAGATTCCTTTTCCAATTTTCATAGTATGCATCTGTTAGGGCCCATCCAACCCCGCTTCAACCCCACATCCCACATAAGGAGATTTTGATTAAAGGCAAACCAAAAGATCAAGATAGCTTTTAATGGGGCGTTCATTTCTAGATATTCTCCCACCACCACTGAATTGGTTCCTGAAAAGATGATTCTTCCAGAGCGAGATAACCCAACTTCATTGTTTTCATCATTGGCAACTTCAATATTTTGGCGACCTCGACTGAGAACATGTTCTTCTGAATCATGCTATCAACAATGAAATGCAGTGGGGTCCCCTTTACCCACATCTGTGAGTGGAAGAGGTGCTCCTACTCCTCAATCTCCTCTGGTTCTTCTGGTTGTATTATTTTGGTTGCGATTGTAGAAGTGGGTTCTACATTGATGATCTATTTCCATTTATTGTGCTCTGAATCAAATACCAAGTCAAGTTATGATTCTTTTTCTTTGAGCTCGACCACCAATGATTGTTTTGAGCGAAATTCATTGGTGTTGTACCAGAGGATTTTGTGGAACTCAAACCAATTTCTAATGTCTTTCTTCGACTTCCTACCACCCTTATTAGTCAGTGTCTTGGAATAGTTTTCTTGAGATTTATTCTCCTTGTTTTTTCCTTCATTAGGGATTCCTTTTCCATGCTTATGTTGTGGTGTATTTGCAAACACAAACTCCTTCTTACTTCGCTTCTTGAAATTATACTCGATTTTAACTGCATATCGATAAGCAACTCCCAATGAGGATATATTTAGTAAATATATATATGATTGGATGTACCTATGTAGGTCACTATGGTACTTTAGAAATAGGTGTCACTCGGAGTCTCTGATACCCAACTATGAGTGTAAGGTATGGAAGCTGTTAGTGTACTCCGACACTAGCTGGTCTCTTTCCTGACACAAATTTGTCCATCTCATATACTGGTCATCATAGCTTCCAACAAGGTGGAAATCCTCCTTGAGAGCATCCACAAAGATTTCCTAGGTGGGATCTCTTTCGAATGGGATAGATTCATCCATGGTGTACCTTTCCTAGTAACCTTCCCACCAAGCTTTGACATGGGGAAGGGATTTAAGGAGCATGAATATGATATTTTTTCCATCGGAATTTTTTTAGACAAGGTAATAACCTTATATCAAATTCAACCATTTTTCTAGAGAATCTGCATCTATATAGCCTTCAAATAAGGGGATATCAAAATTTACTTGTACCTTGAAGGGCATCATACCTTTGAAATGGTTGCTTGTAAAATATGCCTTAGCTCTCATTGGTAGCCATTGCAGGATCTAAGCGAAGTTTTCCATCGTCTCATTCCTCTGTCACACGAGGACTTCCTTGAGAAACATCTTGAAAGGATCTCCTGCTATGTCATATTCTTTTCGTCTGCCATGGGAGGTCGCTTGGGCTAGAAATAGTGATACTCCTCTAGCAAAACTAGCCCGAGACACAACTCTCTATACCCTGACCTCGTTAGGAACATGCCTTGAGAAATACAAATGAGAATATTGCTAAGATACCACTAATCCATATTATGTTGAGAATAAAAAGAGATACAAATGAAAATATAGTAGATAACACAAAAATATAGTGAAACCCAACTTATATTAATGAATAAAATAGAAAAAACAATGTAGAACACAAACTGGCTAGAATGGCAGTAACTTATCTATGAAGAGAAAGAGATGTCAACTACACTCATTTGAAAATAGAAATTACATCACACTCCATCGCATGCTCAAAGGACATCCTTCATCTCTATTATATATGAGAGAGTGAGAGGAGAATAATTCCCATGATGTATGTGGGATAATTTGATATAAGTTTACAAAATTCCATAGGCATGGAAAACACTAGGACTTCCTGAGAGGTCACCCATCCCAATACTAATCTATCCCAAGCACGATTAACTATGAAGTTCTAATGGGATACTGTGCATTAATTCTATAGGAATGTACATATGATGGTTGTAATTAACCATTGGAGATGGAATTACATTACATTCCCCATCAAAAGGG
Organism: Picea engelmannii; assembly: GCA_009831015.1. Taxonomy (NCBI): domain Eukaryota; kingdom Viridiplantae; phylum Streptophyta; class Pinopsida; order Pinales; family Pinaceae; genus Picea; species Picea engelmannii. Next base: position 163,564 of record ML788439.1, read on the forward strand.
TGAATATCATGGTTTATTAAAACCACAGGATTCAAAAAGTTGATTCGATGGAAAAAGTGGATGGTCATCGAGATCCGCCTAGATTAACTACTAAGAATCGAGTTAATAAGCACCAAACATCCTCCTCTTGAGAGAAACAAAAATCCCAATTTGAAGCACTTGCCCAGATTTTCTTGGGAAGACATAGCCAATTCTCCATCATATAACTACAAGGTTTTAGTTCAAATCCAAGATACTTAATTCCATCATCAATTTTTTTCCTCTTAAAAGGAAGCCAAGCATCCAATTGACCCAAAATATCATTCTTGAGGGAACATGTCAACAAATTTGAATTGCCCATATTAATTTGCATGCCCTTAGCAGAGCAAAACAAATCCAATATAGAGTTCAACATTTGAAACTCCTACACCTTACCTGCACCAAATATGATTATATCATCAACAAATAATAAATGAGTTAGGAAAACCTCAGGAGAAATTTCAATTCCTTTAATAATATCGATCCTCTTTGCATTTTCAATGAGTTTGCTAAGACCCTCTACCATGATAAGAAAAAGGGAAGGGTACAAGGGGAATCCCTGTCTCAGGCCTTTGGATGAATTAAAAAAAGAGAACGGGGAATTGTTTATTAAAATTGTGAATGACGTTGAGTCAATACAAATCGTTATCTAATTGATACTGTGTAAATTCACTCCCATCTGGATCAAGGAAATTCTCAAGAATGTCTAGTTGAATTTGTCATAGGCCTTTGATAAATCATTTTTTAGGACAAAGGACAACACTTTTTTGGTCTTGAGGGAGTGTAGGGCCTCTTGGTCCAAAGAAACAACATCAAGAATTTGTCTTTTAAACATGAACCTAAATTGTTCCTTAGAAATAAGGTCACTTAGGATTGGTTTAAGCCAATTGGCTATAATCTTAGATATGAGATTTTATATCAGGTTGCAACAAGATATTGGTTTTCAGTCATCAAAATGGGATGTCTACTTTTTTTTAGAATCAATGCCAGGAAATTCTTGTTGAAGGAGCCAAGGAGTTTTCCAAACCTCTGTGATTCTTTGACCACCTTAAGTAATTCCTTTTTATTACATCATATAAATCAAGGAATAACTTCACTGTAAGTCCATATAGACATGGACTCTTAATTTTTTGGAATGCTTCTAGTGTTGTCAAGATTCCCCCTCCAAAATATCCACCTGAAGGGACTCATTCATCTCCTCTGTGATGGATCTAGGGAAAATATCAACTACCTTTATTATTTTCTTGATAGGACCACCTTAGGGTTATGGAAAAAGACCCGAAAAATAACCAACCCCAACTCTGGAAATTTCAGCAAACCAGGATGCCAACTAAACCTCCAAATTTCTTATTTCAACTATCAAATTGAGATTCTTCCAATGATTTTCATAACTGTGAAAAAAATTTGACTTATTCTCACCTTCATTAATCCATACCACCCTGCTTTTCATGTGCCATTTTGATTCCTCTAAGGCAAAAATATCAATTTTCTTGCATAACCATTCTCCTAACTCCATCTCTTCCTCTAAAAGGGAGTCCACGGGCTTCAAAATCAACAAGTTTGCAAGCCTACTTTCTACCTCCCGAGGAAGAGTGAGGTTTTTTGGTTGAAGTCACGAGACCAAATTAAAGAGGCTCGTTTGATTTTTTCCATATATTTTTCCATTTGTTGCATAAAATAACATACGTGGATATATCTTAGATGAAACCATTCCTCAATAATGAGTTTCCTATAATACATTTCCTTCAACCAATACTAATTGAATTTTAAGGGATAAGAGGGCTTAAAACCAAATTTTAAAATATTTAAAATTATAGGCATATGATCTGAGATACTTCCAACTGTCACCGACGATTTGATTGTCCATGGATTATCCAACATATTTTTTTCTAACAAGAACCTATACAACCTTTTTTCAACTTGATCATCTCCTTTTCTCCCATTCCTCCAAGTCTGAGAAATCTTGGGAGGCTCCATGTCCATAAGCTAATGGTTGGTTATCCAATGGGAAAAAAAACATTCCATCGAATCCTTCGTGAGATGCCTCCACTGAACTTCTTTTAAGGACAAATTAAAATTAAGATCTCCTAATATGATAACATTAGAATCCTAGAGAATTCCCGACTCTCTTAAACCCTCCTAGAAAGGGCGCTTATCAACATAAGGCCCATAGATGTTTACAATTCAAAAGGACTATGCCATGGAATAATCCTCCACATCCAAAATAATATTAGATGGAGTAATCATTAATGAAACAGGTTTGAAATTTGGGCCACATGCCAAAACGAGTCCCTCTGAAAATCCTATTGAATCATTTACACAAAAATACCAATCTCGTAACCATGGTATGAAAGGTTCCACAACCTTTTCCCTCAAACACATTGTTTCTTGGATTAATAGGATGTTAGGTTTACTCTCTGTGACCAATATTATAAGGGCCTAAATTTTTGAGGCACCCCCTACCCCACAAGTGTTGAGTGAAAAAATGATCATTTGTAACCTTTTACTAAGGCTTTCCTCGCTCCAAGGGCCCTAATGATAGTAGAGTGTTTACCATTCTTGATATCCTTCATATCTTGATGTTGGGATAGGGACAAGTGATATTTTCTACCAACATGAGAATCCATCCCCTTTTCCAGTGTAAGGCCTATGACTAAAGAATCCACTAGCCCTTTCTTCACTTTGGACCTTAACATATAGTCCAATTTTAAAATGGATTTGGAAGAAAAAGATCACAAGGGAGTATCCATGGGAGGTGAATCCTGTGACACCAGGGGAACCTAGGATTTTTGGGGGGAAACCTTCATCATATAATGGGGAGGTGAGGTCACCATGTGGTTCCAAAACTTGGGTGTCGAAAAGGACATGTTCTTCCTTGGGGATGTGAGGAGGAGAAGACACTTTTTTTTTCCCTCGTTAGATTCTAGAGACTTTCCATTTGCTTCCACTGAATCTTGCATATCATTATTTATAAAATACAAGATAGGTTTACTTACTAGTATCCACTTCTATTTGAATCCCCATGGAAATACCACTATGCTTACTTTTCGAAGAGACCAGGGGACTGTTGCATGCAAATGAATTTTCAACCACCACCTTTATTGTATATTCTACTACAACGTCGATCTTCCACTTCCAATATTTTTTAAATGACGAGAACTATGAAGGAGGCCTAAGGCATTGGGCCAACAGGTGACCCATTTTGTGGCATCCATAGCACTTGAAGGGGACTCTCCAATACCCTGTCCTTTGAATCCATGAGAAACCTCCATAAACCAAATCAATTTCATCCAACAACCCAACTCTGATATCAAATTCAATATGAATCCAAGCCCACCTCCTATTAGATTTATTTTCCCATCTCGACTCAATCCCCACAAAATTCCCAATTTGGTTGCTAATGGATGCCAAGATGGCCTCCTTCTAGAAAACCAATGGTAGTTTGGGCATAATTTACCATACTTTATTGGGAGAAATCATATCTCAATCTGGGTTGAAATTTATTGTTGATTCCTTCAACACTAGCCAAGAAGGCCCCCAATTCCAGACCCGACTGAAAAATAAATCCTAAATCCTCCTTAGATTTAAATTTAAAAACAATCCAACCATGAGAGAGAGTGTGGAAAATGGGTCTGTATCCTAAAATTCTTGACCAATTCAAGTCCATCCACCTTGATAATGTATAAGCATGAACCACCTTCCCGTTGAATCGCCCGACCGTTGTTCATCCCAGTAAATCCTAGATTTCACCTATATTGACATTTTCCCTCGCAACCATTCTTCGATTGTGTTTCCTCACCTTCTAACACCTAGCCTTTTTCTTTGGTGGAAGTGAGGATGCACCAACCCCTGACTATATGCTCTCAGAACAAGACAGTGATATTTTTTCTCCTTTATCCGAGAACCGGGTGCTTGCATGGATATGGACTACTCCAGAATTTGGTGTCTCCGATCCACCTTCAATGCTTTAATGTGATCACATGAAAGAATTAACTACATATGTAGGACTATGAAGTACTTTTCCACCATGACAATTTTTGAAGAATGGAAGATGAGATCCAAATGAGCGATATTTGCCTCTCAGACCATTGGACGGTTCCAGAGCCTTCTCAACATCAGAGAATTTGTACTTATTCATGTTGATAAAATCCTCATTGCCGACGAAGTTATATGAAGTACCCATCCCATCTACATCGTAATCAACAACCTCCTCCTCCATTCGAGAACCTACAGAGTAATAATTAATGCTATTGATATTTTAGGTAATGACCAATGCGTGTGATCTCTCAATCATATGGGCCATTGTTCTTGTTTGCAAAGAAATGAACATAAATTCCCTTCCTAAGCTCAAACCATCCTTGGATGCCAGAGCGGATCAGAGGCAAGACAAACCAGAATCTAGCATCCTAGGTTTTTTTTGGTCTTTAATTTCCAAATATATATTAAATATATATATATAAATTATCTACTTAATATTAAATAGATTATAAACTATATATAATGTTAAAATATATACATATATTAAATAGATTATAATTTGTATTACTATGAAAGAGATTATATATATGCAATGCCAACAATGAAAGAGATTATATTTCATACTATTATAAAATATATATGTGGCATGCATAAAATAACAAATTGACACTAACAATATACTAAAGAGATTTTATTGTATATATTTTTTATGCATAGCCTCAGTTGTTATGTTTTCAATTTTGTATTCATTTACTTGTTGAATGCTAACATAAATAAACTTTGGATCATTTTGAATTATCTATCTTTATATAAATAATATGATTTTCTGTCATTTGATATCCTTAAATAATATAGGGGAGGATACTTAGATATCTTTATAGAAGGTCTCGTATCTTTATAGAAGGTATCAAGGTGGCATCCACCAATAAAGTGAATTTGTAGAAGTCAACATGCATGAACCCTATTTTAA
>ML788439.1:168597-185502 GCA_009831015.1 Picea engelmannii
ATATATATATATATTTAAGTTAGAAACATTATATTAATTCCTGTAAAAAGATGAAGGTTATAGTTGTCTATCTAGCATGCTCGGGTGTGTTAGATTTGTCCTTTTGAGAAATCAATGCCGCTACCAGTCCAAAATATACATGTAAAATTTGCAAAGTGGTAAAATAAAAAAAACTTGCAATGCCATGCAGGGCATAATTCTTCTGAAAGCTTGACGAAGACCAAAACAAATGAGACCAAACTTCCCCAAAATTGGGTGGCCTCGCTGGGCCAAAGAAACATAACTGAGAACATAACTAAAAACATATAACCAGGGAACCTGGACCAGAAGCATAATCATCTAGCACCGTGGTCGAACCGTTGCCCCGCAAATGCCTGTCTCACCTGCAAATTGTCTCTGCAGAGCGTATCTTTGTCCGAGATCGCTTGTCTGAGGTCCTACAGGAAATTCATTAGGAGGTCCACGCGGCACCAATGCTCCATATCCCTATTCTGCATCTTGTTCATGGTGGTATTGATGTCCCCTAATTCATGCCTAAGGTCGTTCAGGGACTTCTTGAGTGCTTCTCTTTCTATGCATTAGGAGCAAGGGAGCAGAGGGGAAAGTGGAGAGTTGGAGGAGGAGGTGGGACAGTCGAAGGAGGGAGATGAAATAAAAGGTGAGGTGGAGGTGACTAGAGATGGAGGAGGGGGATGTCAAGGGGGAGAAGGTGGAGGTGGAGGGTGGCGAGGAGGAGAGGGAGGAGGAGGAGAGAAATCAAGGGAATTTTTGAGACTATCGAACCATTTGACTTGACATCCAAATGGATTCGACAACAGGGAGAGGTCTGGGGTGCTTTATCTTGTTGGTTGAGTAGGAGTAGGAGCTACTATGGGCTTCAGGTTGGGGGCGACTTCAGATTTGTGGTGAGAGCCACTGTCGGGCGCAACCCTTCCTCTGGCCGTGTACCAGGCTGCTGTCCTCTTTGATTTGAATCTGAGATGAGGCATGGAAAAAGCCTCTGGAAACCAGAAAAGGAATGCACAGAGAGAGTGCGAGGGGAAAATCCAAACCAAACAGACACAAAGGCGCTGCAAAAACTATGGAGAAGAGATGGAAACCAAAGACAAGGGGGACAACACGAGCTCGAACCAGAGTGAAGGGAAGACGTCAAAAACTGTGAAGGGATGATTATTCGGAGGCCAAGGGGTTGAATGAGCTTTGGCTCGCCAAGGCTTTGGCCTAAATCCTCCATTTCTAACCTGGTGATGGGACTACAAATTCATCCAGTCCATCTCCATTAAAACTCCCACGAAGCAAAACGTCAAATGCATGCAACAAGCTAGCGTCGAGTGAGAGCCAAGGAATAATGACATGAGGTTTAATCAAATGAGGTGACGATATAGGGAGGGAATGTCCAAGCTGGCTCCAGGTGGCAGGAGGTCTGGCCAGATGGCCTCCCCTCTGTCTGTCCAAGTGTAGAAACTGAAATCACCCCATCCAGGGATGTATATATACTTATTAATATGAATTTAAATACGTTTTTGTTTTCGTCGATTAACCTCTATAGAGTGGAAAGGAGGGTGTATGCATGTAGGTCAAGGTTGGAGGGTATAAAATACATGTATCCATGTAGGATGAGGTCGGAGGGAAGAAGTTATTTATACAAATAACTTACTATTGAAAAATTTATTGTAATTTGAAAAATGTTCAAATGACAGTGTTCAAATTCTAATAATTGATCAATTGAGTACACATACAACATTTTGGCATACCCGGAGTGTGTATGCTATTATCATCCTTTGTCTACTATAATCCTCCTCTCTATGCTACTATTGGACTCTCTCTGCTGCTATTCTACTCTATATGTTACTATCCACCTCTAGCTTTTACTATCAGTCTCTAACTCCACCTGGTTGCTACTATCAACGTTTGACTCCACCTCCCTATGCACAATAATTCCATGTTGTGTTAAAATTACTCACGTGTTAAATTTCCTATAGCATTAAATTTGCTTTCTATGCGTTAACTTTCCTACATTTTTATAATTTCTCTAACTCCACTTCCCACTATCCACTTCAGTGGATAGTGTGGAGTGAAGGAGGCTGAAACTACCCATCCCAGTGCAATGTACCATATAAAACAAGTTGGAGGTGGACATAAGGAGTTATATAGAAGGAGGGGGAGGACAAGCGTGATATGTGATAAAATAATCTGCTAAACCCTAATGTTTAATTTACTAAATAATCTGTAAAAAAATTTAACATTATAAAGTGAAAAATAACTTTTTTTAACATTATGAAGTGAATGTGTAAAAAAATGTCCCATGGCCTAGGGTTTAAATATGACCAATCAAAGTAGAAATATAAATGTAAACAAACTTCAAACTTAGTTACAACCTATATTTCAAATAAAGTTTAAACATATACACTAAAACATATGAAACAAGTCCACTATAATTATCCTTCCATTGCTTATCTCAAGTTCATATCATAAAGCAATGATCTAGATTTATGAGCGGAACGAAATGAATAATAGATTGAATATGATAACACAGAGATACAGAGAACCACAACATATATCTGGTGAACAATAACTTCTATTGAATAAATAAAATACGCTGAAACTGTAAATTGCAACACTGAAAGCAACTTGCTCAAATGGTGGTAGCTATCTCTAAGAAGAGATGTGGCTACTACGTGCATCCGTCTGAGAAGACTATTTACAATGAGGCTCTAGAGGATTTTTTAACATTACTTCATCAATGCCAAACCCTACACATCCAAATACCTAACCATAGGATATGAAATGCCAAAAGTTATGTGGGCCTCGATGGGTAAGTTGGTACCTCAACTTCCTGGGGTCATAACTTTTTCACACGACCTCCGTTTTAGGCACGTGATAGCCTATTGGAAATGTCATTTTGAGAAATACACATTATGCTGTCAAAAGATAACTTAGTCTATAGTTTGACCGTGGCAAGCCAAAAAAACACTATTTAGGGCCCTAAAACGACCCTAGAATTACAGAAATGTGTACTGACATGAAAAATTCCAAACTAAGCCAGTTGGATTAGGTGGGAGGCCAAAAATGTCCACCTGGAATATTTGTAGGGATTTAGAAAACACTGGAAATGTAGAATCCACAATTACAATTAATTATAGAAGAACGTGTTGAACTAAAACTGTCAAAAGGAGCCAATTGGAATAGGTGGGTGGCCACCAATATCCACCTGGACCAATCCTCCCCCCTTAGGAAGAAATGGTCTCCATTGCATTGAGTGCCCCCATTAGGTGATAAAATTTCTACTGAATTTGGCTCTGGGTGAGCCACTTTCCTTGAGTAGGAGCTGCCCTGCCTTGACAACCCGATAAAGATGGATCCTCTGCTAGCGAGTTCCCTTGACCTATGTGTCCACTATCTGATTAGTGGATTCCTGTTCCATGCAGTTAGCATTGATATTTGTTTTGTGTCAACTATTTGTTGATGTCTGAGGTGTATGATAATGGTGGGAAATATGGTTGGAGGAGGTCCACATTGAACACTAGGTGCAAGCCAAGGAAGGGGGGAGTGTTGAGCTCAAAAGCATTTTCACGCACAACCTTGGTGATAGTGTAAGGCCCATATTGAGGTGGATGGATCTTTCGATGGGGCTCTATAAGGAGTTATTTATGCAAATGTAACTAGACCTTGTCTCCCACCTAAAACTTGTGCGGTACCCGATGTTGATCATGGCACTGCTTGTACTTATTAGCATTGAATTTCTCCAAAATCCCATGGATCTATTGGTGGATGTGTTAAATCTGCTCAATGAATCTGGTGGCTTTTTCATCCTCAGACTGAACATGGGAAGAATCTGTCTATGTCATTGTAAGAGGTAGTGAAACATCAATGGGACCCAAGGGTTGGAATTCCAACCCCACTTGAAATGGGCTATGACCGGTGGAACTATGGAGAGATTTGTTGTAGTTGTGTTGAACATAGGGAAGAATCTCATCCCACATACACAGACGCTTAGAATTATACATGTGCATGATGTGCACAATCATCCGATTGAAGACCTTTGTTTGGCCATCAATCTAAGGGTGGAAGGCGGTGGATTTAGTGAGCTTGGTGTTCAACAATGTCTAGAGACTCGACCAAAATGTGCTGAGGAACCTGTTGTCCTGATCGAAGATGATGGTATGTGGTATCCAAAAATGGACCCACACTCGTTTGAAGAAGAGCTTGGCATTATATACCACTGCGATGCTCTTCTTTCAGGCTATGAGAATGGCCATGTTGGTTTCTACTTTATCTACTATGATCTTACTTTAATTTCATAAGTTGACCCAGGTTCATATTTAAACAAGCTTCGAACAAAATCCCTTTAAAATTATCGACCCTCCTGGTAAAACAAAAGGAAACACAATGCACAAGATGTACTGCGTAGTCTCACCCGAGATAGTCTTATGGGTGGCTACAACACTCAGATGCTTTCCCTAAATCCACTTACTTTCTTGTTGTTCTCTTTCTTTGGGCATCTGGCTGTTTAGATGCTTCGGGCATATTTGTATCCATGTCAGTGTCTTGCTCAAATTATTCATCCATGGTTACATCTTGTGCTTCTGTCTTCACTTCCTCTGCACTCACCTGTCCTGTCAGTCCTCCTGGTGCCTTCTATATAGCCTGTGGACACTGTGTAGGACCATGTTGTGACTTATTTTTTGTCCTAGTCTTCTTTCGAATGGAACTGCTTTCCCCCCTTGTACCTACTATTTTTTTCTTTTGCTATCTAACACCATTCCTTCCTATCTATTGCATAGGGACTGTGCTACCCTATGTCTAGAATTGTACTGGTGGCATTGCGCTTGGAATATCTGGTAATTTCGACTCCTCAAGCCACTCTTGGAACTCCATGTGGATGTCCTGCATTGTCACGCAGTACTTCATTTGCAACCACTCATTGGTCGGGTCCTTCTTTTCCTGTAGCCACATGTTGTGACGTGATGCACGAAAATTCGCTATATGTCCATACTCCTCGACAGTTTCTGGTAAGATCCTTCATGTATCTGCCACGTTGTTTTGAATATCTATTAAGTACTACGCAAACATGTCATTGTTGAATTTCTTTACCTTGGGATCTGCGGTGCTTTGCAGTGATGTGTAGCACGCTGCACCACATTTTCATGTCCTTGTCAGGAACATCATATATGTCGGTTTGTGCCACCCCATAAGTGCAATGAAGATGAGTAACCAAGAATAGTGGAACTTAGAGACCGAGTCTTGTGCATCCTTACAATATTCTAGGAATGAGTTGAGTAGGTACAACGCCCATCTCATCAAGTTCCCCTTTGCGCATTGCATCGCAACTGCTACTACTCCTACAATCACTCATTTTCATCACTTGTGAATTAATTTTCAATCGAGAAATCTGGTTGCAAATGAAAAATGCAGGATCGTTGATGTCATTGATCTTGATTCCTTTGTTCCCCCTCTCTATTCCATACTTCTCTTTAATCTCATCAGAGATGGCCTTTGCTCGAGTCTTGTCTCATAGGTATTTCTGTGACTTCTCCCCATCTGTGGGTAACCTTGTAATCTCTGCAATGAGTTCAACGTTGATTGGTACTGGCCTATCCATCCATAGGATGCCTCCGTGCACCATTGCTAGAAACTATTTAACACATGCATTTATGTATTTCCTGTGCCCGAAGTGCGGTAGGTATAAGAGGTTCATGATACATCTGTCGTATAGGCCTAGGGTCGACTATGTAGGATCCAACAGTTGTGTGCCTGATGGGCCCTCTCCCCTTCTCTCTAGGTAGATCTCTGCTGCCAAATCTGGGAACTTTGCGGCATCTGAGACATCGTGGTCGAATTATTTAAGGTCGTCGACGCCTCCTACCATGTTATCCCCAGTTTTCACTTCCTTGGGAATTTTTGGCACTACTATACTTAGCTCTACCTGAGTGTGTTGCATGCCCTGCGTACTAGTTTATGCTCTCATATTATTTTTTCCTTGTGGGGATGGTAGTCCCCCCTCTTGCTCAATTTCCTGCTCTGGTTCCGACTCTAGGCCCTGCTGCATGGAGTACATGGTAGGTTTTGCTTAATGTGGCCCTTTTCCCCTGGACGCGTCAGATTCCTTCTTCTTGGCATCCTTGACCAGTTGCTCGAGATCCTGTGTGGATTCTTTCTTTCTCCACATGTAATGTGGTTTTCTCGTATTTAGGTGTCTGTATTTCATCCACATCCACCACTATCGACATTTCACTGGTTCCGCCTTGTGGTCCATGTGTGCTACTCCAAGTGCTTTGTCCAGTTCTGTGTGGTGCTCCGACCCACGATGGTGCCATGGTGGTTAAATTCAAACAAAAATCTCTCAATTCGCTGGGTGGTAGCACAATTCCACACTCTATCGTTCTTCTGCTCGACTCAACTTTTTTCTCCTTAGAAAAAATAACAATGGTTCAGTCCCCCCCCCTCTTTTTGACTTTATAGCGTGTCGGGGAAATGACAGTTGTGTCACATTAATACTTGTCACTTTTCCCCCTTTTCATTATATTTCCTACGCAGGGTACCTTTTTACACGTTAACCATTCTTCTGTGCATTGTGTTTTTTGAACTCTAGTTTTCTTGCAACACTCCATTCCATCTTCCCATTTCTATTCTATCAAGGTTCTCCATTTGCGCTGAATTATTCTTATTTTTATCCTTTTTACTTTTTATGGCCCTTTTTTTTTATACTATCTACGTTAATGTTTACTGCACGGTAACTTCCTAAGTACTAGGAGGTCGAATGTCCCTATACAACTTCAGTCGACTCCCATTGATCATTCCTTTGATTTTTGTACCTCCTAAGTCTTTCAATTGTACAACTCCCCCATCTGTGACACTCTTCACTTCGTATTGTCCCAACCAATGCATTTTGAATTTTCCTAGGTGTTGAAGAAATATACTGTCATACACCAAGACTAGGTCTCCTTGAAACTTTTTCTTTTAATATATCTGTGATTCCAATATTTTTCCCTTTCTTTCTGTACTTCTTGGTGAAATCCTTCTAGAATCCTATCTTCTTCCATCACCATCAACTGACTTATCCTTTCTTGTACTACACCTTGTTCTGTCATGTTAGTGATTGCTACTATGCATAGACTAGGTACCAAAAATTCTAATGGCACCACTGCTTCTTTTCCATACACCAACCTGAATGGTGTTTTCCCTGTCAAAATTTCCCATGTAGTCCTGTATGCCCATAATACTGCTGGTATCTTCAAGTCCCAATCATCCCTATTGACATTGAATATCTTTTTCAGTGCGCTCTCTAGAATCTTATTAAAGGCTTCCATTGTTCCATTTGCTTGAGGGTGATATGATGTACTCTTTTGATGATAGACTTCAAACTCGTCAGTCATAGTGTTGATAGTATTGTTAATGAAGTGAGTGCCTTGGTCACTCATCAAAATCCATGGGCATCCAAATCTAGTGATCACTTTCTCAAACATGAAGTTTGTTATTGTCTCTACGCTGCAATCTTTTACTGGTGTTGCTTCTACCCATCTCATCAAGTACTCTGTCGCAGTCATGATATACATTTATCCTGACCTCTTTGCTGGTGGATTAATTGGTCCCACAAAATCTATGGACCAATTGTAGAATACCTGCAAGGTTACTTGTGGTCTCAGGGGCATCTCGTCCTGTCTATTAGGTTTTCCAACCCTCTGACATGCATCAAATTTCTGTCAGTAGTATCTCTGTGAATGGTCGGCCACCATAGTCCAGGGCATAATACCTTCTACACAATAGCTTTTTCTGCAAACTGTCGTCCAAATATTCCCTCATGGGACTCTGCTAAAATCCTAGGTCTTTCATTTTCTAGTACACATCTTCGCAAGATGTTGTCTGAACCCATCTTGTTTAAGTGCCATGCAATCAATTGATAGTTTGCATCTCTGAGTACCAGATTTTTCTTCTGCGCAGTGTTGAACTCTTGTGGCGCTGTCCCTATACTCAAGTATTAAATGATGTTCATAAAATATTCATCAACTACTTGGACTAAAAATAACTTTACATCAAGGAACTTGTCCTCCAAATTCGTAGTCTCTTCTTCATTGGTGATCCTTGACAGGTGATCAGGTCCTACATTCAACTTCCTTGGTTTGACTATCACTTCAAAGTCAAATTCCTGAAACAACAGTAACCATCTACAAATTGTCCCCCCCAACATTGGCTTATTGACTAGGTATTTGAGGGCATAATGGTCTGTGAAAATTTTAAAGTGTTTCCCAAGTAGGTAGTGTTTGAACTTCTCTAGTGCATATACCATTGTTAAGCCTTCCCTTTCCATAGTATTGTAGTTCTTCTCTGACTCTGACAATTTTTTTCTTGCAAATGTTATAGGATGGTGTAACTCTCCTGCTCTTGGCCGTGCCAGAATAGCTCCAAGTTCTATTGCTAATGCATATACATGCACATGGAGTGTCTTTTCCCAATCTGGGAATACTAGTATTGGTGTTGTTACCATTTTCTCTTTTACAGTCCTTATTCCACTGAAATTTACTATCTTTCCTCAACAATTTCTCCATCGGTGCAGTGATTTGCGCATACCCTTTTGTGAATTTCTTGTAGTAGCATGTGTGTCCCAATGTTTCTCTGAAATGACATACTAATTTCAGTGGTGCTAGATTAAAAATCAATGCAATCTTGGAAGGATCTACTAGCAAGCCTTGTTTGCAGACTATATGGCCCAATAATATCTCAAAAGGTGTCCCAAAGATTCACTTCTTGATATTTAATGATATCTGACACTGCTTGCATATTTCCAACATTAGCCTTAATACCTCTACACGGTCTTTCAAGAGACAATAGACTGTCTAATCATCCAGATATACTTATAAAAACTGGTGGATGAATTATTTTGTTTGCTTATTGTTGGTGCATTCTTCAGTCCAATAGGCATGACTATGTTCGACTGATCTAGCCTCATATTTGAGAGCTATCTTCATCTCTCCTAGCTCTCTTGGTATTCCTTTCATATCTGTAAAGGTTTTTGGGAACATGTCACTACACTCGCGTAGTAACTCTATTATGATTTCTATTGTTTGCTTATCCCAGTAGTCTCCAATGTTAGCCATTTTGGGATTCTCAGTTGTCCCAATGTTGAATCTCTTCACCTTTATCGGCACATCAAATACTTCTGATTCTAGAGGTGGACCTTCCACCCCTCTTTCACCTTCAAATTTTGTAATATGAATTTTGCGCGAGTCATATTTATCTGGTGCTTCTTCCTACACATGGTAACATGAAAATAGTTCTTTCACTGTCTGTCTATTCTGTTGTTGATATTCTGTCATAAGTTCAATTTCTGGTTCCTTAATTAATATCACCCTTTTGGTTTGTTTGAGTGTTGAATATATGTTGGGGTTCTCATGTTCAAATGAGAAAGTGACTATAAAATTTATATGTAACACTGCCTAGTCTGCAGTGCCTCTGTGGAGTTCCTGGTCTATATACCAATTTGTTGGAATCCCTTCTAGTCTGTGAATAAAGTGATGAGGCCATTCGTCTGGTGGTGTCATTTTCAATAGTTTTTTGCACTTATCCAAGTGTTATGTTGGTGTTCCTTTTCTGTCATACATCTGGAAGTGATTGCTTCATTGTTTTACACCAAATCTGATGTGCAGTAATCGCTTACATTGGTACTGGTACTTGATTGTCTCTTTGTGTGCACCCCACCATTGTGTAGGTGTTTCCTTGAGTGGTATGTCCAGAGCTAAGAGCCTTTGATTTTATAAAACTTCATATTTGTATCTTGTGAGGAGTTCCTCTAGGTCATTCACCCCATGAAATATGGGAGGTTCTCTTATCTCTGTACCCACCCATCTTACTGCACGGTCTATTCTTGCGCACCTTATTGTGGAGACTTCGTGTAATATTTGCTTCCATTTATCCAACCCTGTATCTGAGTTTGATGTGCATGAAGTGATACTTTTCCAACTGAGTACCCCATCCACAGTTGGAGTCACATAATCTACTCCTCGTGCGGTGGTTCTATATAACTAGTTAATTTCCTCCAGGTCTAAACAAGTGGGTTCTACAAACCTTTCTCCTTCTAATGGATTCATTGGTGCAATGAATCTGTACTCACCTAACTCAAAATCCATCTTCTTCGTCTTTAGAGTGATTATGGACTGATTATTAAATGCCCAATTCAAGTCAAGCAATGATGGATAAGGTGTTGTACCATCCACAATTTCCATCACTTCAAAATTGGCTTTAGTGCACACTCCATCCAAATCTACTATCACACCTTTTAACCTTACAATTGGTAGAACCCTGTGTTGATTTGCTAGTTTCAGATGAACGGGTGAATACCCTAAAGTGGGCTCTCCCATACATTTCCATGTATTCTTGGGTAGTACATTCACTTCATATCCTAAAACCAGTATGATATCCCCCTTGTTGAAATCTCCAATGTTGGCATTGAATATGAATTCTCTGCTTGTTCTCCTCCTTGTATGTAGATGATTAACTATTTTCTGTTCGATCTTTCCCTCTACTTCTGTGCTACATATTTCTACCATATTTTGTAACACTCTAACAAATTATGGATCTTTTAGTAGTTTAACACAAGATTGCAGAAAATATTTTATGATACTTACTTGTCCTATAGGTTGTGCTTCATTAGTGTGATCCAACGATGAAGGCATCTTGTACGTTGGTATGTCCTGAGTACACCGTGTATTTATGTGGATGCAATGTCTAGCTTCAAGAATTCTTTTTTGGCTTGCTTGAATATCTCCTTTTTGTCCTACGCATCAAACTACTTTTGTGGCTCAACATTCTTCTTTACCCATTGGTGTTGTGATGGATCTTGTCTTACTATGCCATCTCCTGTCTTCGCTCCTCCATGCATAACTATGTTGATATTTCTTCCATCATCCCTTGCTTCTACATAAATCCATTAAACATTCTGATTGTTCTGATTTCTCTTTTCCTGGTTCTTTTCCAATAGTGTCGGATAGTCTTCTAGGTCATGATCGATTGCATGACAATACATACATGTCACATGTGGAAGTGGAAATTATCTTTCATAGTGTCTTGGTTATTTACAGTTATGGCATACCACCGGTCATCTTCCTCCTCTAAATCCTCCTCTACTTCATCCTCCAGCTCTGTAGCCAGCTTGATCTCCTCCCGGTGCGTTGTGCTATGGCACCTAGTTATACTGTGTGGGATTATACTGTGGTTGTGCGGTATTGTACTACAGCTGCACAATATTATATTGTTGTGGCACGATGTTATATGGGAATGATGCTTGGTTGAAATGTGGCGTAGATTTCCCTATCATCATTTCTTCCTTCACCCTATAAGTGTCTGATGTTATTTACCTCATCAGCTCCATTGTCCTGCAATTTTTGTCATCATGGCCTACTGACTTGCAAAAGTTTTAATATGAACTCTTAGGAACTGTCTGGTATTTCTGCATCATTGGGTAGTGATATGGATCATGCCCTTGTGTCTTACAAATCTGACACCATAGTCCTCCTGATGGAAAAGTGTTTGATAGTCCTGTTCCCATGTATTGCGCGATTCTTGGGCATTCGTTCTTGTGGTGTCCTTCTGTCCTACATGTAATACACCAAACAACTTCTCTTTTGTCCTTACCCCTGTTCCTGTTTAATTGAAATTTTATATTCTTCAGGTCTTCCTTGATCTCCTCTATTGTTGGATCTATTTTTTGATATTGGTTCTCTTCTAGTTACAAGGCTTCCTGCAGAGCCTCTTCCCGGCTCTAAAACTTTTTTTGGCTTAAGGGGTATTTCAAATGTGGTAGAAATGAATTGACGAACAAATGCCTATGTTGCATATCTATCATGACATACTTCAACTTTCCCTTCAATAGTTTGAATATGTGGTCTATCTCCCAAACAAATTCTCCTGGTTTCTGCTTGATCTCTATCATCTCATTCATGTATTGATCCTCTGAGCTAGGCTTCTAGAATTCATTTATCAACATCTTCTTGATATCCACAATCATTCTAGTTGTTCCTGGTGGAATATTTGTAGCTAAGCTCATGTACCAATAAAGTCTGCTGTCTCTTAGCGTGATGGATAACTATGTAAGTTTAGTGTCCTCATCTATGATCTGTTTCTCTTCCCAGATATTTTCATAGATGAACAAGTGCTTCTCAGTGTCCTCCAATGACTCTCCCTTGAATTCTGGTAACTTGATGGTGGGATCATGTCCTACCATTCTAAATTCTAAACTAATACCTCCGTGCGATGTATATCCTTAACTAATGCTTCCTGAACTGGCTCCCCTATTGTTGCTCCATGTGTAGATGTACTTCCTACTGCGTTTCTTCCACTGAAATTTGGTTGTCTAAATGGTGGTGTTATTTCTGGTGTATTAATCACACATGGGTTTATGGGTTCCACAATGACACGGACATGGATAGGAGTTCTGCCTCTGATTTATGCTCTTGGACCTCTTGCCTTCCTTTCGTATGTTGCACGCATGATTTCCTCAATCTTCTCCACAGCTCGAAGATCCTCTACCTCTTCTTCATCACTTGCCAAACCTTCCCTCGCGGCTATGTCTCTCTTCATATTGTTTATATTATATTGGTAGGGTACTCCACTACACATTCTTCCAACTATTTCCATGATCTTCTTGATCTTGTCTTCATGCATCATGATTGGATCCAAGGCCTCCTCTTTCTTTCCTTTATCCATCTCTTCCTTGATTTCTCTGTCTCTTGTTAGTGCTTCCCCCCTTTCCCCATGCACACAGGGAAGTTTAGTTGTCTGAGGACATTGCCATTACACCTTTTCTATACAATAACATATTTATGGAAGTGTACAAGGATCTGATATACCTCCCTCGAGGTCCCTTCAGAAACTATTTCTCTGATGCGCTGTAAGACTTTGTAGTATATACTGCAAATTATGTGATAAATCCTGCAATAATGCTGTCTAACCAGAAATATACTGCACGCATAAACTTATCGTCAACTTGTTGCAACTGCACGATCTCAACAGGATTCTATTCTAGTTGTATGATCCTATTTATAGGGAGGTTGTCTTTCAACCTCAATATGCACTCCTGCAACAAATGTGGGATATCACAGAAAAATACTTCATGCAAGTCGCTGAATACATATTTGTCCAGATATTTGCGTGTTGTTAACTTCAGGTTTTTGTTATCTTTCTGTGCAAATTCTAGCTCCTTTGTTTTCAACTAGATATTGATCTCTGCCTTCGTTGGTTCCACAGTATCAACATCCCCTTTTATATTCTCATTCTTTTAACATTGTGTCATCAGATCTTCACGACTCTCCAACATATCTCATTCACTCAATCCCTTTCTGTTCCAACCGACAACGAAACCATTTGTTGGTTTCTACTTTATCTACTCTGATTTTACTTTAATGTCATAAGTTGACCTAGGTTCAGATTTAAAAAATATTCCAACAAAATCAGTCTAAAACTATCGGCCCTCCTGGTAAACCAGAAGGCAATGTAACGCACAAGGTGTACTGTACAATCCCACCCGAAATAGTCTTATGGGTGGCTGCAAAGCTCAGATGCTTGCAGCTTGGGAATGAATGGGTATTTTTCGATTAACCTTAGTTCCCTTTTATCATCCACTAGTTCATGCATATAGATTCATTACAATGTAATTCTTACTCGTGCATGTAAAATATAAGATCTAACTAATTCCTTTATTCATTATCTAACATCTAATCATCAACATCGGAGAAGATACATAACATTCAGTCACACAACACAGGGTCTACTGTGGTTCACCCCTCTTGGGCTGCGTCCACAAAGATTTGGCTACTCTTCTCTTTTATTATCTTTTATTCCAACCTATAACACCACACACATTAAAACTCTTCCTCAATATAGGTCAAGATATTACAATGAGGCAAACTAGATCACACCAAGATCCTCAACTTGTGATCTAACCCTCAATATCTACCTTAATCCCTCTTCCCAACTCAACAACTTACACAATTAGATTAGACTTATAGTCGCATTAAGAAAAAAAACTACTAACAATGGTTGAATACGCTAGCCTTCAACCAACCCCGAACCAACCTCGTTCCTAGACCTCCTAGGTAACTATTTATACATATTTTTGGCTTACCAACCATTACATTCTCTTACCAAAACCCTAATCCTATCCTAACTAGGTCTTCTTGAATGTGTGCCTCGCATGCCTTCCTCTTCTGCACGCACGTCTGTTTCACATGTGCTAATCCTTCTGGATGTGCATTTGCCTCCCACATCATTCTTTTCCCTCAAACATGGCTTGTGCCCAACATGTCATCTTCGAAAACCGATCAACCACCATAAATACACAATCATTTCCTTTCTTGGTGGATGGAAGGCCATGCATGTAATACATCGGGATGGATTCCAAAGGCCTCTCAGGAGTAGGAAGATGGGTGTGTAAGACTTGATTCTTGATGGTTGGCTTGGGAATGACACAATAAGTGCAATATATGATATACTTGCTGACATCCTATCGAATTTTTGGCCAATAAAAATGTTTCTGTAGAATGACAACAATTTTCTCCACACCAAAGTGTCCGACCATTTGTGATTCGTAGGATCTTTTAATGACTATGGTTGAGTTTTAATTTTGCATGCGTTAATTAACCATTTGAGAAACTTAGTGAAAGAATGAGGAAAGAAGAGGAATTATGGAAGCCATATACACATTTGCAGATCTGAAATGAAATAATAGACAACAAACCATAACACGCAGATTGATAACGGAGTTCGACACAACTTTGAGTACGTCTCCAGGCCTTTGTCTTTGTGGGCGAGGCTTCTTTATTTCTGTTCAAAATCTCAAAAGTACATCGCAGAAGTGCCAATTGGCTACAAGACTAATCTGGTCATGTTCTTCTCGATCTCAAGAACCATGCAAAGAAAATGGCACGCAAAACGGACATCCGAAGGTCCCAGAAATGGCCCGACAGCGTCTGCTCCTCAATAGCTTCCCTGCATAAAAATGGCTTTGGCTTGGCTTCCCTTCAGCATAACTCTGCTCTGACTGACTTCCTTGGCATCAAACAGGCCTGGTTTATATAGATCTGAAGTTGGTTATCCATCCCCAACTTCCTCCCAAAATTTGGGCTCCAAAAATGCCCAATATCTCCCAAAAATGGAGAAAATCAATTAGTTACAGGCTTATAATCATTTAAAATCCCAATACTTTAGCATAAAACCCACTTTTATGTAAATTTAGGCATTAGCCCCCTAGGCCCGGGTGCGCGGCCCCTTTGGCATAGTCATATGGGCCATGTGGCCAAACGCTAGCCCCTCGGGTTATGCACTGGCCCCTTTCCTCGTGCTCCAGCTCTTGGTCCTGTGGGTTATAGCATAGAATCTCGGGCTTTGAACTTACCCCCGCGCTCCATTGTAGGATATGGTCCTGGGTCACATGGGGCTGCCCGGGAACCAAGGGCTGGACCCTTATCTGCATACACCTGCTCGTCCATGCTCCCGGTCATATGTAGTGGTCACTGCCGTGTGTTAACGCCGAGGGCTGGGGCTAAGCCCCGACCCTTTCCGCCTACGCCCAAGGTTTTGACCAAACTTAAATAGTTTATACGCCATATATTTAACAAGTACCAATCGTGGGGCAGGCAGTTAGCCCGTCCCTGCCAGTCCACAGCCCGAAGGAATAGGTCGTGGGTTCGACCCTCGACAAAACCACAAAATTTTACCAAAACCACTAACCAACCATAGGGTGCCACGTGGCAGCCCATGACTGGGCCACATGGCACCTCAACAACCAACCACAACTTGCCAAATGTCAATCACTGAATGGTCCATGTCATCTTCCAACTGTCAACCTGTGCGTCTGCCACGTGTCTACCCTATCAACCCTGCCATGTGTCTTCCACCGTACCTGCTGACGTCATCCCATGCCACGTGTCACCCTTATAATGGTGACACGTGTCACCCATGGATTGTTCCAACTGTCTACCTGTATGCCAAATCATCCTGCCACATGTCACCTCCTGGAGATGCCACATCATCTGTACGGACCATACGACATGTACAGTCAGCATGCCACGTGGCACTGTACGGACTATACCGTTGTCCCCTTTTTTTTTGCCTGTTTGCCTTTTCGGACAGAACGCGATATCTTGCGCATACGGAGCCCATTTGACGAAGTAAATATACCACCGAAATCAGGAAGATGAGATGGATGCAATGGCACTGGTTTCGTCGCATTCTGGGCACTTTCATTTTTGAGCATTTTTAAGCCCTGTCAAGCTTCTGGATCCAATTCCGGATCACATCTCCCCACAAAAAGACCTTTTGGTCCCCAAAAGGTTACTGACCAGTCAACAAGCTCGGGATAGGCCACTCGGATTTTCCTCTGTCTCTAAACTCTGTCTTGTGCACCTGTCTCATCAAGATCAACTGTAACACAATCATGACAACTGACAGTATATTGTTAGCCATTTGAACCCTGTTACATCTTACTTAAGCCACTATCATCCATGTAGAAAACATTGCTAATGACAGTATCAAGAAGACGACTGCAAATGAGCTGATATACTTGAAATATTTGCACGACATGAGCTTATCTTGAAGCAACTTATGATTGATTTTCCATTCAACAATCATGTCTTGTTCTTGCTTAAGATCAATTACTTCACTTGAAACAATAATTGGTTTGTTGCTTGCTTGCATTGCCTTCTTTAATTGTTCCATTGTTTGAAGTGTTTTATTTTCTTTAACATGATGAGCATGAACCACATAATCTTGTCCTGCTTTAGTGAATTGATATTGATTCTTTGTCCTGTAGAAGATTGCCTTACGATCATATAAGTATGGACTACCTAAGACCATTCCACATTCTCTTAACGACACTACATCACATGTTACTTCGTCCACATACTTAGATGAAAT
>ML788439.1:191788-226262 GCA_009831015.1 Picea engelmannii
GTATTTCCAGGCAGGTCCCATCCTAACATGGCACAAATTGGTGATGTCAAACCCCCCTTTCTCTAAACCGGTTACTGCCTACCCCCCCTCCGATATACCTCCATACCATTTTTTTTTATACCACCACCGTCTTATGAAAACACACTCCACTTCCTCGCTGTCTCGTGATGTCACACTCCACTACCACTCATCACTGGTCATATCCCATTACTCTATCAACGTACCTCATATGTCATTCACCTACCACATGTCATATTTCCCCCACTCATTACCCTCCACGTCACCCTCACACACCTTTGACCCATCACTGTCCCGTCGTCTCATCCCCACATATCCGTTGGCCAATTAGTACAGGCTAACGTATCCATTAGTTTGCTGACCTGTCCCCCGTTCCCAACAGATACCTGTTCGCCCAAAATTAATCCCGTTACCCCGCCAATTTCTCTTTGTTCACACTCTTCGCACACCAGAAGCTCTGTTTCCTCACCATTGCAGTCAGTGACCCAGCTATAGCCATTACCTGCTAACATTTGTTTTTCAAATTGTAGGTACCTCTTGAATTAATGACGCCAAATTTCAAATAGTCAGAAATCAAGGAAAATTCTTTCCTTCCACCTCTCGTTGATCTCGACCGGATCCCTCTAGACGAAAAAGACTATCTCATCTCTGAGCCTAGATGCAATTTCAATTTCTTTGAGTTATATTCATGGCTCATAGACATTTTCCTAGACCAGAGCGATGAGATTGGACTCTGGGAGTCCAATATCCCATGGTACATTTTTCCCCAGATTCACCATTTCCTGAAATTCTCCCTCAAATGCCAAGCACATTACCTTCCCTACAAGAGAACTATCGTATCATCCTCTGGGGAGACCTTGTTCACTGTCACATCCGAAGCCATTGACCAGATGTTGCAAACAACCAGAGCCAAATCCTTCTCTCCGTTAACTCTCGTGGTCCTGACTGACATGTATCAAAAGTTGTCCTTTCCGCAGAGAGCACAGATTTTTGAAATATTCCTCTCTGAGAATGCCTCAATACCCAAGACCATTCCACCCTATCGATCATCGATCTTCTAAGTGAAATGAAATCAAATCATTTCCGCCATCTGCAATCTACTTGGATACTACTCAGATGAATGGGTGGATAAGCCAATTTTTGGTTACCTATCCATTTTTTCTACCGAGGTAAGCCCCACAGTGCAGTTCAATTACAACATCTTCCTGGCTGACAATACTCACGATCAGTTGTTCAAATTTTCTACAGAAGGCATTTTCTAGTACTCCTTAGTACTGGCATACATTTTCTTGTTTTATCAAGTAGATAAGTTCCTTTTCCCCATGCAAAATCCAGACCAGGATGTGAAGACACAACCTGTCACCTTTTGGACTTCATTACTAAGAAGGAACTCAACAAAGTTTAGTTTTAAGCAATTCATAGAGTAGTTTTACCACCCAATGGTAAGCATGCTCAGTGGCAGGCAAGAGGAGAGGATAAATGAAGAGATCCAAATAATTTTACACCTCTCAGACCTCGCCAAGATGGGAAACTGGTATCTGTATCATAATCACAAGGAAATCAAAGTATATGGATGTGATTTATCTCCCTATAAGCTACCCAAATACTTGCCTGTTAGAATATTCACCTTGGATTACATCAGGCAAATGATCAATTCAGATGATATACATTTTGTATCTTTGAAGAAGAAACAACAACTGAGAATTAAAGGACAGATAGGATCCTTTATTTGTAACAGTCGAGCTACCAGGGAAGAAGAAAATAAACTACTCAAGGAAATAAAATTTCACATTAGTTCCCCTTGGCATTATGATCCATGTGGGATTATAGAAGAAATGAGATTCAAGAATAAAAGTTCCCCATACGCTCATGTACCCAAACCAGAGATCGAGAAATATATGAATCAAACAGAGTGGGAGGCCAACACTCTGGAAGACACAGAACTGCAGCCTCCTCCAACTGTCATCTCACAAACCACTATACCACAGGAACCCAAGGAGAAAATACTCTAGAAGGATGTATCACCTTCAGTCACTGAAGCGTCATCAGAAGAGTTCTAGGTTTACACAAAAAGGCCTAAGATCATTCACACAACTTCCAGGTTTGGAGAGGAAGAGACCCAGTCTACCACAATAGTCGAAGGAGAGTAGTCACCAATTTTCTCCAGTAGCCAACAAATCACGTCTACTCCTTCATCCAAAAAAAAGACTGACACCTCACTAATCAATCAGCCAACTCAAGGGGCTGCAAAGTTGAGTATTTTTGAGAAATATGATATGATTAAGAAGAAAAATGAGAGGCTAGCCAACAACACTTATGCTCAATTCTGGAAGCAAACATCAACAACACAACATAGGCTTCTCTCTGCTTTCGACACAGAGAAGGGGGGAATGTGCATGAAATTTCCACAGGAACAAGTACCCCATTCAAAGGAAATCATTGACTACAAAATATACACACTCTAATTTGATGCTAAGGCTGTACATCCATCTAGCCAAATGGATCTGCACAGGCAGACTGGAGAGATGATTTTCTCAACATTGGACAATGCTTACACTACTGCTGCCAAATTACAGGTTTCTTTGAACAATGTTCAGACCCAATTAAATATGGAGAAACTATCATCTTTTGCAAAGGATAACAAGATTAAGTCTTTAGAATAATTGGTGCTCAAATTTGGGTATGACCCCTCAAATTTGAAAGAAGCTGAGAAGATGCTCAAGAAAAAGAATGCTGACATAACATATCGGAGGAAATAGCTAAAGCTACTTACTACAGAAGACTCACAAGCCAAAGAGATGGTTGAGACATAAGGTGAGAAGGAGTAGATGCTAAATTTGATCATGGAACAAAATGCACAGATAAAATAGATGAAAGTAGAGCTGGAAAGGTTAGTAAAGGAGAAGGAGCAAACAACACCCATGGAAGTCATCCCACTGAGTGTAGTTCCCCTCAAAGGGGTTAGAACAATAACAACATCAACAACTACCACAACAAAACTTCCATCAGTCACCCCATTAACAGTTCTAGAAAAATATGTTGAGCTAGCAAGATCAATGGAAGAGATGACCTTACAAGAATCAGAAATCAAAAGGCTGGAGAAAGAGATAGAGAATCTCCAGGAGCTTACATCTTCTTTCCAAGACAACTACAATACATAGAGACACACATCAAAAAAACTGAAGCATGACCTACAAAAGCTGCAAAAGAAGACAGTTGTGGGAAAAACACTAGTAGAATCCAAAGAGACCATTTGGATGGATATCTCCAAATCCATAAATGAAATCTGGCCCATGGTGCAAATCATGTTTGAACAGCATGAACTGGTGTTGAGGATATGACAGAGACTATCCTCGAGGTCAAGAGATTTCTGACCAAAAGAGGATTGATGTTGCAATTGGAGGAGAAAGCCCAGAATATGGATGTCGGAGTCCATAAATTCTTCAGCAAGGTTGATGTTTTACAGAAGAAAGGCCTTCTGGGTTTACTGGTTCTAAATGATAAGTTGATGACACTCTCCAACTACAAGCAAAAGATTTCCATGGTGGCAAAGGACAACTCTAAGATTTTAGGAATACAAGGCAACATAACCAGCAAGGCATTCCTAGAGACTCTGCAATTGGATCTCAACATCTAGCATGAAATCAAGCATATCTTCATCATCAAGCCAACTTTTGCAAAATACACAGAAATGGATGAAGTGTACCACAGATTGCTAAACGTCACCATTCCAAATCATTAGAGATGGGAGGAGATTTTTGAATTGATTGAGTCGAAGATGAGGTGGACATACAAGTCAACATGTGGAACAGTCAAAGTCAAGTGAATGACTCACCAGCGGCCTTCCCCAAAATCAACGTGAAGAATCCGACAGATCATCAACAGTTCCTACAATTTTGTATCTTGTTAGCTATTTAGTTATATTTAGAATCCACCACATCCTGATCATTAATGACAGGGTCATTTGTAATTTTTGTTATAAATACTTCAAACTTAGAAGTACTGAGGGTTGATTTTTACACCCAAGCAAGCCGTAAGAACTATAATTTTTATCAGAGATCTACCAGTAATAAAAGGACTTTCATAGAATTCCCGCATGTTAATTGTTGGTGATGTTTACTTCTCTTCGTTGAATGGTTTTTTCTTTCTTCATTATCATCTATGTTTTTTTATATCTGATCATTTAGAAGAAGTTAAAGTTGCAGAATTTATCTTTGAATACTCTGTTTCTGGATTTTAAAGATCTAAGTGTTTGTCTTCTGATGTTATGATAGATAAATTATTAAATGATTCTTTATTCTAACTGATAATCTCGTCTTTTCTGTTGTCCATCATTTTATTCTAAAGGATCTAACAGTTGCATTATCCTGCCTTGTGAAAATGGCTTCTAAAATCTGTTCTTTGATCTCAAACCTCATAAAGAAGACCCCATAGCCCAATGGATATGTAAGCTATATTCAACCATTCTATAAAACAAACAATACCGTCTTATTTATTTAACTAGTCTAATATTTAAAAACTGAAACAAATTTAAATCTTACAAAGAGATCCCTCTCTGAAAATGGAAGGGATAGATCCCATTTTCGAAGCGGTTGGATAAAGTTACCTCTGATAAATTTCTTCTACATCTCGACAACCTCTGGAAATTTACAGAGTGATAACATAGTGGCGACCATACTGGGGAACTAAACAAACTTTCCATCCCATGATTTAGTTTCCCTAGACAAAGAAGACTTTATTTCTTAACTATTCACAAGATATAAATTCATAAGGAGATAATGTTCAGAGGTTGATTAAAGTTTGTATATATTTAGTTTAAAAATTTCTAAAAATAAAATAAAAAATGAAATTCTGGCTCCCAAAAGAGTTTTCACTAGATCTCATCCAGATCCATAACCTACAACAACAATAGACAACCCCAAAAAATTACTCAGAAAGAAAAACATCATAGAGAGTTTTGGGAATCACAGTCCTCTTCTTAGGTCCCCTTCTCTCCCTGAGAAGCTGGTTTCCCTTCACGATCTCGAGTTTGACATATCTTTCGAACAAAGCCTTTTCAAAACAAAATCCAATAGCTTTGTAAGTGAAACAACTTTAAATCAAACCATCCTACAACCCAATACCCCTGAAATACTTTCTCCCAGAGTTGATGTTGATCAACGATTTCTTCAAGAATTTGACAAGCTAGAAGATCTAGTTGCGAATCTTGATCAAGATTTAGACAAAGCTCACTTTCGACAGTCATTCGAACTCTCCACTTTGACTATTGCTGCAGCTTCTGTTAAACCTAAACCATCTCACTCTGTTCCTTCTAGCCCTTCATCCACAGCTTCAGTCACTTCCCCTCCAATCACACAAGTTGTTATCCAACCTCCTCCACCAATCATGGCAGCAAGATACTCTCCATTGGTGTTGGTCACTCCTTTACATGCCATGCCTCAGGACTATCAAACCAGACTTCCTCAGTTTGATGGTACTGGTCCTCTGAAAGCACAACAACATGTTGAAAAAATGAATGATTATTTTGATTTGCAGAAAATAGATGAAGCTGATGTGCAGATGAGACTATTTGCATAGAGTCTGATTGGAGAAGTCAAAAAGTGGTTCAAAACCTTATGTGCTGCTTCCATAACTGACATTGTTTCTTTTCATCGAAGTTTTCTTGACAGGTGGGAGGTAAAGAAAAATCCTCTCCAAATCTTGTCAGAATATGAGAATATCAGAAGGAACCAAGGAGAGATAGTGCATGATTACTGCACTCGTTTCAATAATCTATACAATGAAATTCCAGTGGATATCAAACCACCTCAAGGTTTGGAATTAATAAAATTCCTTGATGGATTTGATGCTGACATGTCATATCATCTAAGGAAAAGAAACTCTGCTACTCTAGAAGACATGCAGAAAAGTGTCGTTAGTGTGGAAGCAAATCTTTTATCCAAAAGAGCCAGGAAGAGAATAGAAAGAAGGGTCACCATCAAGGAAGAGCCTTCCACTTCCTTATCAGATGAAAAACTTGAATCTCTAGCCAAAGCTATGGAGAGAATGATGGATAAACTTATTATAGCTGACAAAAACCCACCCAGGGAGAGCCAAGTTGCTCCTCAAATTCGAAAGCCAAACTTCAGAAGAAATCCGCCCCATATCCGACAGAGAGATCCTAGAGATCAAAGAGAGCAGAGGGGTCTCAATCAACAGATCAAGACACCCCTCCAGGAGAATTACGCTGATGATGGGGAGGAGGTAATAGAGGAGTTTGATGACACTCATATAAATCTCATGGGTGTTCATGATGGTGAATCCATTTTTCTTACTCAGGAAGAGCATGAGTTCTTTCTCCTTTCACAAACAGAGGTAAATGAGGAAGCAGAGGAGACAAAACAACAGGCCTTTGAAAATTCTATAATGGAGGTACTCAGGAAGTATAACCTGAGAAGAAAGAAGGCAAATGAAAACCCTCCAAAGAAATCCACTGAAACAAAGAAGGCTACCAAAACAAAGAGAATAGTTGAGACAAGAAGACCTCATAAACCTCTCCCAAGAAAATACTTGAGAGGAACAATGCTAAAACTCCTGTAAAAAGAACTTCTGAAATTTTACAAAGAGAACATCAGACTAAAGTTTCATCAATTAGTCAACCGAATGCTCCTGCCCACAGAACTCTGATGGATAAACCAGAAGTACAGAGCTTAGCCAAAGATTCTACTATTTTAAGCCTTGAAGGGGAATTAACTAAATTGAAAATTCCCATTCCCCTTTTCGAGTTGATGAGCAAGAATGCTTACATGTCATAGGTGATTAAATATTTAAGCATTAAACCAGAGATAGGTACGAAGGCATTGAATGTCAGGTCAACAAATCAATCAGACACAGTAAATGTTGTTGATGGTCAACCTAAGCTCCTTTTCGGCCCTAAAGTTGATGGTCAAACTGATAACGCTGCCATTGCCCCTTTTTACATCAGCCTGAATATCCACGACTTGATCTTACACAATTCCATGCTGGATTCAGACGCCTCACACAACCTGATGCCCAAAGCAGTGATGGAAAGGATGGGACTCGAAGTCACTATAACCTACAAGGATTTGCATTCTTTTGACTCTAGCAAGGTTAAATGTATAGGGATGATTACAGACTTATGCATCACCCTAGCTCAAATACCAGTAAAGAGTATGGTGATGGATATTGTAGTTGTAGACATTCCCCCAAAATACGGTATGTTACTATCAAGATCTTGGGGAGATAAACTGAAAGGAACCCTGTAGCTAGATATGTCCTATGCTACCATCACAGTATTTGGACAACAGAGAAGACTATACATAGAAACGATGATGAAGTATATGGTCAACAGTTAAGAAAAACCACACAATTACCCACTATATTCTTCACATTCTGATCTGGATTCTTTCATTCTGTACAATGATCGTGACTTGGAAGAACAAATTGCTCAACTGGAAGAGGATACCCTTGAATCGAAGAAAGATAAAGCAATCACAAAGGTAAGGAATACTGAAACTGTGGAAAGTGAGGAACTTCCAGCAGACTTTTGGAGCATGGATTTTGATGGAGTTGTGAGGAAGAAGGGAGTTGGAGCTGGAGTTTGGTTGCATAATCACAGATCAAGGTATTCAGAGAGTCATTCTTACAAACTATATTTCCAATGCACTAACAACATAGCTGAGTACGAAGCTCTGATGCTCGGCCTGAAACTACTGAAGAAATTTGGTGCCAAACAGATCATGGTAAGGGGTGATTCTGAACTGATTATTAAGAAAATCAAAGGTGGGTATGTAGCTAAACATCCCAGACTTAGAGCTTATAGGAATGTTTCTTTGGATGCCCTTCAATGTTTTACTGAAATCGATTTGTAGGTAATGCATAGGGGACAAAACATACTCGCAGACAGTTTGGCTATGTTAGTAGCTACTTGCAAAATACTCTTCCGTCCCACTTGCAAATACATGGTGGAAGTGAAGTGCAGACCAACTGTTCTAGACAACATCAGATACTGGCAGGTATTTGGGAATGACGATCAAATTGAAGACTTCCTACAATGTAAGAATGAGTTGGAATGTACAAATATAGATTTAGAGAATGATAAATAAACTTGTTTCTAAAACTGGTAGTGTAAATAAAGTATATTCCGAAGAGTTGAATGAAAATAAAGTAGATGCAGATGAATTGAATGAAAATGAGATAGATTCTGCTATTCTACAATTGAAAAATAATGTGTTACCTAGAGATTTAGTTCCGCTAGAAGACTTGTTTGATTTTAACGATGTGGCCAAAAAAATGAAAATTGAAGCTAGTGGTAAAGAGGTTGAACAGTGAAACATAGGAACAAAAGAAAAACCCTAGATGATACAACTTTACAAATCCCTACCCCCCGAGAAAAAATGAAAATACATTGAACTGCTTAAGGAATATGTAGATGTGTCCACTTGGGGTTATGAGGACTTAAAATCTTATGACACAAGCAACATACAACATCAGATCACGATAAAATAAGAACACAAAACTTGCAGGCAGAAACTTAGGAGAATAAATCCCAAGTTACTTCCCCTGATAGAGAAAGAAATAAAAAATATGTATGATGCAAAAATTATAGTCCCCTTAAGATTTTCTAAATGGGTTTCTAACCTAGTTCCTACCAGGAAGAAAACTAGTGAGATCAGACTTTGCATAGATTTCATAAATCTGAACAAAGTCTCCCTCAAAGAAAATTACCCTTTGCCCAAAATGGACCACATTTTACAAAAGGTAGTTGGGGCCAGTAGGATCTCCTTACTAGACGGTTTCTCGGGCTACAACCAAGTCCTTGTCCACCCAGAAGATCAAGAGAAAACAACATTCACTACACCATGGGGAACTTTCATGTATGTGAAAATGCCCTTTGGTCTAATGAACGTTGGTGCCACTTTCCAAAGAACAATGGATATTTATTTTGTGGACGATCTTGGGAGATTTATAGTCATATATTTGGATGATGTGACTGTCTACTCCAAATCTGACGAGGAACGTTTACAACATCTCAGACGAGTGTTTGAGAAGTGTAGAAAATTCAGGATTTCATTGAATCCCAAAAAGACCCTTTTCGGTTTAGAGGAAGGAAAACTAATGGGACACATAATCTTGAAAGAGAGAATTAAAATAGATCCTAGTAGAATAGAATCCATCCAGAAAGTGGAACACCCTAGAAACATCAAAGAGCTACAATCATTCATTAGAAAAATAAACTTCCTGAGAAGGTTCATACCCAACTTAGCCGAACGTCTTAGGAACATCACAAATATGTTGAAAAGATACACCAAGATAAGATGGAACACCGAGTCCAAATAGTCATTTGAACAGGTGAAGAGCGCACTCACACGAGCTCCAGTTTTGATCAGTCCAGAATAAATGAAAGAATTTTACCTTTTCTCCTTCACTTCTGAACACACCATTGCAACAGTACTATTGCAGAAAAACAACGAAGGGTACGAACAACCCAAATAATTTTTTAGCAAATCTTTGAGAGATGTTGCTATGAACTACAACATAATGGAGAAACAAGATTTTTCCCTGGTAAAAGATATAAAGGATTTTAGAGTCTATATTCTTCATTCTCACACAATTGCTTATGTTCCAAACACAGTAGTGAAGGATATCCTGACTCAGGATAATCCATATGGTAGGAGGGGAAAGTGGATTGTGGTTATTCTGGAGTATGACATTGAAATAAAACCTACTAAACTGATCAAAGGACAGGGTCTAGAAAAACTAATGGATGAATGAAATTTTCATGCACTAGATATTAATTTTTTGGCTGTAGTTGACGAGCAAGAAAAGTAGGCGACTCCAAATGTAAAATAGGTATTCTCAAATTCCCCTTGGTATGCAGACCTCATTTTTGTACTTCATAATTTACAAGCTCTTCCTGGTTTGACTAAGACCAAAGCCAGATTTATTAAACTGAAAGCATTGAAATTTTGTATTTTAGAAGGTAACCTTTATTAGAAATATCCTAGTGGTATCTTGCTTAATTTCCTATTAAAGGATGAAGCTGACAAAGTTCTGGAGGATTTCCATGTAGGAGACTATGATGGGCATCTGAGGTGGAAGACCACAACTAACAAGATTATGAGAGCTAGTTTCTATTGGCCTACTTTGTTTGCTGATGTTCATCATAAATTTAGTTCTTTCCATAGTTGCCAAGTTTTTTAAGGTAAAAGGAAGCTTCTGCCTCTCCCCACGTAATCCATCTTAGTTGAAGCTCCTTTCCAACAGTGGGGTTTAGATTTTATTAGAGAAATACATCCATCCTCCTCGGGCCAACACAAGTGGATCCTCACAGCCACAGACTACTTCACCAAGTGGATCGAGGCTGTGCCATGCAGGCAAGCTACTGAATCTGTTATCATAAAGTTTTTAGAAAATAATATATTGTCTCATTTTGTATGCCCCAGAAAAATTATAGCTGACAATGTAGCGACTTTCAGATCCAAAAAACTCATATATTTTTGCAGCCAATACCTCATTATTCTGGGACACTCAACAACTTATTATCCTCAAGGAAATGGGTTGGCCGAGTCCTCAAACAAAATTCTAGTGAACATTCTCAGGAAAACACTACAAGAAAATAAGAAATCATGGCATAATAAGTTGGTTTTCGCACTTTGGGATGACAGAATAAGCACCAAAAGATCAATTGGCATGTCTCCATACCAATTGGTGTATGGTACTGAAGTAGTTTTCCCCCTTTCCTTAGGAGTCCTTGTCATGAAACTATTGTAGGAAGTGAAAGTAGAGAAAAATGATGTTCAAAGGAGAATAAATAAAATGATTCATTTAATGCAGTCCAGAGAAGAGGTATACAACAAGACTTAGATCATCCAGGAGAACATCAGAAAGATTTTTTACAGAAGGACTAAAGAAGATGATTTTGAGTTAGGCAACTTGGTTCTGAAATGGGATTCTAGAAATGAGGATAAGGGTAAGCATGGAAAATTTGATAGCTTAGGGAAAGGCCCTTAAACCATTTAGGCATTTAGAGGAAATAACACATTTTTTTCTCAAAAACAATGATGAAACAGACCTACCAGGTGGACTTGTGAATGACAGGATGCTGAAGCATTATTTTCCACCCCAATAAAGATATCACAAATCTTTTTCCACTGTACATACCATTTATTTTTTTTACATTCAGGTTGCGTGTGGGTGATATTGATCATATGGTTGAAATCCGTAGAGAAGGCCCTAATCCACTGACTAGTGCCACAAAAAATTATCAAAATAAAAACAAATCAAATAGTAGAGTAAGCAATGGAGAAAATTTTTACAGACATCAGGAAACAGGTTCTTGGCACCTTGGCACCTCACAAGGAGAGAACCATCCCTAGGTGGAGCCACTGTTATAACCCTATATTTCATAGGATCAACTGGTGACTGGAAATGTTTTACTCTTGATGTAGTTTGGTTGGAAATAATATTTTATTTTTGCAAATTATTTTCAAAAAGAAAGAAAAACTAAAATAAAAGAAGAAAAAGAAAAGAAAGAAAATAAAAAGAATAAAAGAGGGCACAAAAGAAAATGGATAAAATCCCCATGCAATAATAATGACTTGATCCATACAGTTTAATCATGGCCAGGTCTTTTGAATTTATGTTGATAGGCTTAGTGAATAAGACTTGGCTAAACTGTTTAATCTTAGGCAAGTAGATAGGTTAGTTAGTGAATAAATTTGATCAAACTGTTCAAACTTGATCAAATACCCCCAGGATAGAGTAAAATCTTAGTCCAACAATTTATTCTGGGCTAATTGTGTAGGTAGGTAGGATAGAACATAGGCTAGCTAGTTTTTCCTTCAATAAAACATGCATGATATTCGATGGAAATTCATGATTTTGACGTTTGAAGTGTGTTTCCTAACCCCATGGTGACAAAATGCAAGGGAAGCAACGCAAAAACCCACAAAAAATCACTATCCTAAGTTTTGGCTGTGCATTTTGATTCGCACCTAGAAATTAAAAAGTGTGCATAGATCTATGACCGATCTCACAGTGCATAGATCTACGGCCGATCTCACGACACATAAATCAACGATCGACAAGAAATTCTAGACCCCCCGATCGTTCTATCTTTAATGGGGGGGTGTCCGATATGGAGATTAAAGAGGGAAGATAGATCTACGGTTGATCTATTGGCGCTTAGATTGACGGCTGACAAGAAATTCCGGACCCCACCCGACCATTCTATCTTTAATGGTGGGGGAGGGGGGGTTTGATATGGTGGTATTTCTAGGCGGGCCCCATCCTAACGTGGTGCAAATCAGTGATGTCTAACCCCCCTTGGTCTAAACTGGTTATTTCCTACCCCCCCTACGATATACCGCCATATCAGATTTTGTTTTACCACCGCCACCTTATGACATCACACTCCAGTACCACTCATCATTGGTCATATCCCATTACTCTGTTAGTGTACCTCATCCTCCATTCACCTGCCACATGTCATATTTCCCCCACTCATTACTCTCCACGTCACCCTCACACACCTTTTACCCGTCACTGGCCCGTCATCTCATCCCCAGATATCCATTGGTCAATTAATACAAGATAACGTATCCGTTAGTTTGTTGACCTGTCCCCCATGCCCAACGGATACCCATTCACCGAAACTTAATCCCGTTCCCCTACCATTTTTGCACTATTCACACTCTCCGCACACAAGAAGCTCTATTTCCTCACCGTTGTAGTCAGTGACCTAGCCATAGCCATTACCCACTAACATTTTTGTTTCAAATTGCAGGTACATGTTGAAGTAATGGCACCAAATTCGAAACAATCAGAAATCAAGGAAAATCCTTTCCTTCCACCTCCTGTCGATCTCAAACGGATCTCTCTAGACGACAAAGACTATCTCATCTCTGAGCCTAGATGCGATTTCAATTTCGCTGAGTTATATTCATGGCTCAGAGACATTTTCCTAGACCAGAGTGACGAGATTGGACTCTGGGAGTCCAATCTCCCACGATACATTTTTCCCAGATTCACCATTTCTCGAAATTCTCCCTCAAATGCCAAGCACACTACCTTCTCGACCAGAGAACTATTGTATCATCCTCCGGGGAGACCCTGCTCGCTGTCACATACAAAGCCATTGACTAGATGTTGCAAACAACTAGAGCCGAAGCCTTCTCTCCGTTAACTCTTGAGGTCCTGACGGACATGTATCAGAAGTTGTCCTTTCCGCAGAGAGAATAGATTTTCGAAATATTCCTCCCTAAGAACGCACCAATAGCCAAGACCAATCCACCCTATCGATCATCGATTTTCTCGATGAAAGGAAATCAGATCATATCCGCCCTATGCAACCTATTTGGATACTACTTAGATGAATGGGTGGACGAGACAATTTTGGGTTACCTATCCATTTCTTCTACTGAGGGAAGCCCCATAATGCAGTTCAATTACAACATCTTCCCGGCTGACAATATTCACGATCAGTTGTTCAAATTTTCTACAGAAGACATGTTCTGATACTCCTCAGTACTAGTGTACATGTTCTTGTTTTATAAAGTAGATATGTTCCTTTTCCCCATGCAAAAACTGGACCTGGCTGGCAAGACACATCCTATCACCTTTTGGACTTCATTACTGAGAAGGAACTCAACAGAGTTTAGTTTTAAGCAATTCATAGAGCAGTTTTACCACCCAGTGGTAAGCATGCTCAGTGGCAGGCAAGAGCAGAGGATAAATGAAGAGATCCAAATAATTTTACACCTCTTTGACCTCGCAAAGACGTGAAACTGGTATCTGTATCAGAATCACACGGAAATTAGAATATATGGATGTGAGTTAGCTCCCTATAAGCTGCCCAAATACTTTCCTGTTAGAATATTCGCCTTGGAGTAAATTAGGCAAATGATCAATTCAAATGATATACATTTTGTATCTTTGAAGAAGAAACAACAACTCAGAACTAAAGGATAGATATGATCCTTTATTTGTAACAGTCGAGCTACCGGGGAAGAAACAAATAAACTACTCAAGGAAATGAAATTTCACATCAGTTCCCCCTGGCACTATGATCTCTGTGGGATGATAGAAGAAATGAGATTCAATAATAAAAGTTCCCCGTATTCTCATGTGCCCAAACCAAAGATCGATAAATATATGAATCAAACAGAGTGGGAGGCCAACACTCCAGAAGACACAGAACCACAACCTCCTCCAGCTATCATCTCAAAAAAAACTACACCACAAGTACCCAAGGAGAAAAGAATAAGGAAGGATGTCTCACCTTCAGTCACTGAAGCGTCATCAGAAGAGTTCTAGGTTTACACAAAAAGGCCCAAGATCAGTCACACAACTGCCAGCTCTGGAGAGGAAGAGACCCAGTCTACCATAGTAGTCGAAGGAGAGTAGTCATCACTTTTCTCTAGCAGCCAACATATCACATCTACTCCTTCATCCAAGAAACAAATTAACACCTCACTGATCAATCAACCAACTCAAGGGGCTATAAATTTGAGTATTTTTGAGAAATATGATATTATTAAGAAGAAAAATGAGAGGTTGGCCAGCAACACTTATGCTCAATTTTGGAAGCAAACATCAACAACACAACATAGGATTCTCTATTATTTTGACACAAAGAAGGGGAGAATGTACATGGCCTTTCTGCAGGCACAAGTACCTCATCCAAAGGAAATCACTGACTACAAAATATCCACACTTGAATTTGATGCTAAGGCTGTACATCCAGCTGACCAGATGGATCTGCACATGCAGAATGGAGAGATGGTTTTCTCAACATTGGCCAATGCTTCCATTACTATTGCCAAATTACAAGTTTCTCTGAACAATCTTCAGACCCAATTAAAGCTGGAGGAAATATCATCTTTTGCAAAGGATAACATGATTAAGTCCTTAGAAGAATTGATGCTCAAAATTGGGTATGACCCCTCAAATGTGAAAGAAGCTAAGGAGATGCTCAAAAAAAAGAATGCTGACATAACATATCTGAGGAAACAACTAAAGTTGTCTGCTATAGAAGACTCAGAAGCCAAAGAGATGGCTGAGACAAAAGGTGAGAAGGAGGAGATGCTAAAGTTGACCATGGAACATAATGCACAGATAAAAGAGATGGAATCAGAGCTGGAAAGGTTAGTAAAGGAGAAGGAACATGCAACACCCATGGAAGTTATCCCACTGAGTGCAGTTCCCCTCATAGAAGTTAGCATAGTAACAACATCAACAACTACCACAACAAAACTTCCATCAGTCACCCCATTAACAACGCTAGAAAAATATGTGGAGCTAGCAAGATCAATGGAAGAGATGACCTTACAAGAATTATAAATCAAAAGGATGGAAAAATAGATAGAGAATCTCCAGGAGATTAAATATTCATTCCAAGCTAGCTACAATACAGAGAGACACACATCAGAACAACTGAAGTAGGAGCTACAACAGCTACAAAAGCAGACAGTAGTGGGCAAAACACTAGCAAAAACCAAAGAGACCATTTGGATGGATATCTCCAAATCCATAAATGAAATCTGGCCCATGGTGCAAATCATGTTTGAACAACATGAACTCGTGTTGAGGATAGGATGGAGACTATCCTCGAGGTCAAGAGAGTTCTGACCAAAAGAGGAATGATGTTGCAATTGGAGGCGAATGCCCATAATATGGATGTCAGAGTCCATAAATTGTTCAGCAAGGTTTATGTTTTACAAAAGAAAGGACTTCCGAGTTTACTGGTTCTAAATGATAAGCTGATGACACTCTCCGAATACAAGCTAAAGATCTCCATGGTGGCAAAGGATAGCTCTAAGTTTTCAGGAATACAAGGAAGCATAACCATCAAGGCATTCCTAGAGACTCTGCACTTGGATCTTAGCATCCAACATGAAATCAAGTATATCTTCATCATCAAGCCAAATTTTGAAAAATACATAGAAATGGATGAAGTGTACCACAGATTGCTAAAAGTCACCATTCCAAATCAGCAAAGATGGGAGGATCTGTGCGAATTGATCGAGTAGAAGATGAGGTGGACATCCAAGTCAACATGTTGAATAGTCAAAGTCAAGTGAATGACTCACCAATGACCTTCCCCAAAATTAGCGTGAAGAATCCTACAGATCATCAGTAGTTCCTACAATTTTGTATCTTGTTAGCTAGTTATTTAGATTTAGAATCCACCACGTCCTGATCATTAATGATAGGGTTGTTTGTAATTTTTGCTATAAATACTTCAAACTTCGAAGTACTGAGGGTTGATTTTTACACCCAAGCAAGCTGTAAGCACTGTAATTTTTATCAAAGATCTACTAGTAATAAAAGGACTTTCACAGGATTCCCACGTGTTAATTGTTTGTGATGTTTACTTCTCTTCATTGAATGGTTTTTTATTTCTTCATTATCATCTATGTTTTCTATATCCAATCATTTAGAAGAAGTTAAAGTTGCAGAATTTATCTTTGAATACTCTGTTTCTGGATTTTAAATATCTAAGTGTTTGTCTTCTGATGCTATGATAGAGAAATTCTTAAATGCTTCTTTATTCTAACTAATTATCTCGTCTTTTCTTCTCTCCATCATTTTATTCTAAAGGATCTAATAGTTGCATTATCCAGCCCTGTGAAAACGCCTTCTAAAATATGTTCTTTGATCTCAAACCTTATAAAGTAGACCCCATAGCCCAATGGATGGGTAAGCTATATTCAACCATTCTATAAAACAAACAATACAGTCTTATTTATTTAACTAGCCTAATATTTAAAAACTGAAACAAATTTAAATCTTACAGAGAGATCCCTCTCTAAAACTGGAAGGGCTAGATCCTAGTTTCGAAGCGGTTGGATAAAGTTACCTCTAATAAATTTCTTCTACATCTTGAAAGCCTCTGGAAATTTACAGAGCGATAACACATTTCTTAGCAGAGATTAAAGAAATAGTGATAGGCAACACTACCTCTGGTATCCTGTACAATTGTCTACCCAAAGTAATAATAACACTGCAGGGTCTAGACTCATACACAACATGTTTCTTCCACAAATATGGTTGTCCTAAAAGGTCATCACAAACTTCAAGGGGAGAAATATCACACAATACCTTGTCTTTGAAGGTCTTGATATCATATGGTAGAAGACACTGTTGACTGACGCGAAGATATCTTCCTTGGTGAAGCCAACTGATGGTGTAGGGTTTCGGGTGTGGTTTCATCGGCATGTCCAGCTACTTGATGACCTCTGCTGAGATATGGTTCTTCTGATTGACATATGTGAGTGAAAGAGACGTTCCCATTCCTCTAGTTATTTTTGTTCGCTTCGCTAGAATTTGGTGGTAGTGATAATGAAACTGGGTTCAATATTGATAATATGCTTCCCTCCTTCTATGTTTGATTCAGAGTGAGAATCCACCTCTGACTCGGAATATTTCATCTCGACCACCAATGACTGCTTGCAGCGACATTCTTCGGTGTTGTGCCAAGGGATTTTATGGTATTCACACCATTTTCCTGTGTCTTTCTTCAAATTCTCATTACCCTTCTTGTGTTGCAACTTGGACTGGTTTTCTTGAGAGTGGACATCTTTTCTTTGTCCCTTGTTTTGTGGGTTGGGGCTGTCTTTTCCCTTCTTCAACTGTGAGGAGTTTG
This sequence comes from Picea engelmannii, assembly GCA_009831015.1. NCBI lineage: Eukaryota > Viridiplantae > Streptophyta > Pinopsida > Pinales > Pinaceae > Picea > Picea engelmannii. Next base: position 209,454 of record ML788439.1, read on the forward strand.
CAGATCCAAACTCTTGCCTCTTCTTCTTAAATTTTTTCTCAATCTTGACAACATATTTATAAGTTGTTCCCAATGATGCGATGTCAAAAAATCCATTTCTATTTGAATGTATCTATGTAGAAAAATATGATATTTGAGCACCATATTTGATACCCAATTTGGTTCTCATGGTATGGAAAATATTTGTGAAATCTAGTATTGTCTGGTCCCTTTCATGATGCAGGGTGGTCCATCTTGTGTATTGGTCCTCGTAGCTTCCAATGGGGTAGTGATATTATTTAATGGCATCCATGAACAAATCCCACGTGGGGAAAACATCAAATATTGCATATTCCTCTATGGCCCTTTTCTCAGAGTAAGTATCCCACCTGTCCTTAACATGGTGAATGACCTTGAGGAGTGCAAAAGTAATCTTTTCCCTATCGGAAAAATTGTGGACCGAAAATACCCTTTGAGAATATTCGGCCATTTATCCACAACAACTGCATATATCAGTCCTTCAAGTAATGGAATATCAAATTTAACTGTACCTTGAAGGGGGTTTCATGGTTGCTTGATGAAGCTGCGTCTTCTGTGGGAAGCCTCTAAAGGATCTGTGCAAAGTTGTCCATCATTTCGTTCCTTTGTTTCACAAGGGATTCCTCAAGAAACATTTTAAAAGGATCTCCTTCTCCATCATATTTATTTTCTTCCCCCATGGGTTGTTGTCAGGTTCGGTGTGACCAATCTTGCAAAGGCTCGATTGGTTCGAGTCCCAACTTCTTGTACCCAGATCTTGTCGGGGACATGCACGAAGAAAAATAAATGAAGAGAAGACCACTCTCATGCCACTGATCTGGATTTATGAGCGGAATGAAATGAGTAACAGACTGAATAAAATAACACAGAGATACAAATAACCACAACAGATATCCAGTGAACAATAACTTCTATTGAATAAATAAAATAGGATGAAACTGTAAATTGCAACACAAAAATAACTTGCTTGAATGGTGGTAGCTATCTCTGAGAAGAGATGTGGCTACTATGTGCATCTGTTTGAGACGAATGATTATAATGAGTCTCCAGAGGTATTTTTAACATTACTTCATGAATTCGAAAACCCTATACATTCAAAACCCTAACCCTAGGATATGAAACGGCAAAAGTTATGTGGGCCCCGATGGGTAAGTTGGTACCTCAAATTCCCATGGTCGTAACTTTTTCATACGACCTCCGTTTTAGGCGCGTGATAACTAGTTGGAGAGGTATTTTTGAGAAATACCCATTATTTTGTAAAACACTCACTCCATTTACAATTTGACCGTGGAAAGAAAAAAAAACATTTTTTAGGGCCCCAAAACGACCCTGGAAGCACATAAATATGTATTGACATGAAAAATTTCAAACTAAGCCAGTTGGATTAGGTGGAAAGCCACCAATATCCACTTGGAATCTATGTAGGGCTTCAAAAAACACTGAAAGTGTAGAACCCACAATTAAAAATAATTACAGAAGAATGTGCTGAACTAAAGCTGCCAAAAGGAGCCAGTTGGAATAGGTGGGTGGCCACCAATATCCACCTAGATCAAGCAAGGATTTAAATCTATGGGTTATTCATTATTCAATCAATCCAGTCACCATCATAAAAACAAACATTAACCTCATATTAGTCTTTCATATTGATAGGCATAAATCATAACAAATAATTACCAATTGAAGAACAAACAAATTAATGATATTATGAATAAATGATCAAATAAATCAACTTATACGAAACACTTATATGTCAATTACAATTTATATTCGTTCAATGGAAATATTGAACCACCCAACCATTCTTAAGCTAGAGTTCTTGGTCAATTTGTTTTCATTTGAGCAAAGAACAATTTTCTAATCCCCAACCAATTGTAATATGCTTAACCAACAAAAATAGTAGAACATGATAAATATTTAGAGAATTTGAATGTAGTAAAAGAAATGCAAGATAAAGTAAGTTTAAACATGTAGAATATAAACCTTGTATTAAATATCTCCAAAAGTGTCAACAATGTTCATGAGCCTCTTAAAGGGGGAAACCTCAAATGAGTAGAGATACAAATACAATAAAAACACTTCATGAAATATTTCATATCCTTCTATATCCATAAATAACTTCTTAATAACGAAAAACTTAATTACTTGTGGTCATGTCACTAATGGGTACCAACCACCTAGTGGGCCTTATTTAATAATGATGACTAGTTTTACATTATGTAACTATCCACTGACTATCTAATGGGTATTATTCAAATAATATGGTCCTGTACATTAATTAACTAACTACTAAGTACCCAAAGTAGGGAGGTTAGGGTAGGACCCTAACATGCACCCACCCTTCAAAAGTAGCATTGTCCTCAAGGATAAACCTGTGGAAACTACTGTAAAATTGTTGCTACTTCCCAAGAGGTGTCCTTTGATTGAATATCTTTCTACTAGATCAAAACTTATTGGATGGTGTGTCGACGTAGTTTATGCTCTCTACTGGCCAATTTTTCTCCTAGCTGGAGCCAAACAAACCCTTCTTCATCAAGTTTTGGAAGATTAGATTGAAATTTTCAATTTGACCTCATGAATTTATTTAAACAAGACACACAAAAGACTATATGGATCTTGTAGTGGGTTAGAAAGGTTAATCTATAGGCAACTTGTCCAATGTGTTGGAGGTTCTGATAGGTTCAATTGAATTTTGGTGCAAGCTTCTGGTGGAATTTATCTTTGAGTGAGGTTTTATTATAATCTTAAAGGCAAAGAAAAACCTAATCCCCTTCTTCAAAACAATACTTAGAGTGATTTTGGTCATCCTATTGCTTCATGCTATTTTGAGACATCACTAGATTTCATTTAAGTGTGTAGAGAATGGCCTCTCTAGTGTGAAGCATGCAATTTAGTACTTGAACCCTGAATGTGCCTGGTAAATATGAAGCTACTAAATGATATTTTGGGCCATAAATAGCTTCATATGGTTTCATTTTAGTAGTGCCATGATAAGTGGTATTGTACCACCATTCTACAAGGGGTAGCCATTGTGCCCATTGGTACTAGTTTTTTGAAGCCAAACATCTCAAATAGGTTTCCAAGCACTTATTGACCACTTTCCTTTGACCATCAATTTGAGGATGATAAGATGTGCTCATGTTCAACAGGATTCCCTAGAATTTAAATAGCTCCTGCCAAAATTTTATGGTGAATGTGGGTCATGGTCTGACACACTAGAAGTGGGCATACCATGTAACTTAAAAATGCAATCCATGAAAACTTGGGCAATTGTGGAAGGTGTAAATGGGTGAGGTAGGGAAAAAAAGTGATCTTATTTGGAAATATGGTTAGCTACCACCATAATGACTAATTTGTTACTTGTTTTTAGAAGGCCCACTATAAAATCCATATAAATGTTAGTCCAAATAGTGATTGGTATTGATAGTGGTTGCAATTCCCTAGGAGTCTTCATTATCTCCCCCTTCACTATCTCCCCTTTTGTTTCATTAACAAGAATCACATGAAGCTACAAACGTTTGGATGTATTTTTTCATTCCTTACTATAATAAAGAGCACTTAATGTATTCATAGGTTTTGTGAAATCTAGAGTGACTTGTGGTGGGAGATGAACTCAACTCCTCTAACAAAATGGGTTTCAAATTTGAATACATTACCTAAAAAATGTGTCATTTATACTTCAAGGTATCTCACTACCAAGTGTATCCCTTAGGTGGATTGGGGTCCTCTTGAATCCTTTGGATGATTTGAACCATAGAGTCATTGGTCCTCCATTCTTAGCAGGATTTTGTAGGCCAATTGGGCACAGATAAGGATAAGGCCAGTAGAGAACCTTCCTCCTCATATTTATAAGACAAAGATTCAACGACCATTTTCTCTTTTCCTTTCTTATATATAATCTCATAATCATACCCAATCATATTAGTGACCCAGTTCTTCTTCTTTAGTGATGCCAATCTCTGCTCTAGAAAATAATTTAAGCTATGATGATCTATATTTATCTAAAAACACCTCCCAATGAAATATGGTGCCAAGTTTTGATGAAATGGAGGATTTTCATCATCTCTTTCTCATAGGTATACTTACCTAATATTTTTTCACACAATTTTTTACTAATGAAATCCAAGGGGCACCTGTCTTGCATTAATACGAGTCCAAGTCCTTGTCCTAAAGCATCACACTCTAGGACAAACATTTTAGTGAAATTAGGCATGGCTAGGACTAATGTGTTACACATGGCTTCCTTTAAGGATGAAATATCTTACTAAGTAGCCTCATTCCAAGAAAATACATTATTTTTAAGAAAGGAAGTTAAGGGGTTAAAAATTGACCCATAATTTTGGAAAAAATTCCTATATTTTCCCATTAGTCCTATGAACCCATGTAAGCTTTTGAGATTCACAGGGAATTCAATCTTGCACGGCCCCAATTTTCTTGGGATCCACTGGCACCCCATCTTGACTAAAAATGTGACTAAAGTATTCAACCTTTGAATACTTAGGGAACAACTAGTGGTCTTGGAGGAGTTGCATGGATCTACAACATGTTCCACACGTGCTTCCGAAAATTTTCTATAGATCAAGATATCATCAAAGAATACAAACTCAAAATTGTGTAGGAAGGGTAAGAAAAATAATTCATGAGGTTGTGAAAGGTGGATGGAGCATTGCAATTCCCAAATGACATAACTAAAAACTCATAATGGCCTTCATGTATACAAAAAGATATTTTATGAATGTTTTCCTCCTTCATCCATATTTATTGGTATATTGAAAGAATATCTATTTTAGTGAAGAACTTGGCACCATGAGATCATCCATGAGATCATCAGTAGAGGGGATATGAAATTTGTCTTTAATGGTTAACTTATTGAGAGCACAAAAATTAGGACACATATTCCAACTTCCTTATTTATTTGATACCGTGACAATATTAGAGGCGTAAGGGTTCATACTTGGTCAGATGATTCCAACCTCCAATAGTTCCTAAACAACCTTTTCAATTCATTCTTATGGGAAAATAAGTGCCTATATAGGTGCACATTAAGTGGTTAAATATACAGAGTCAAGGGAATAACATTGTCATTCTTACCATATGATGAGTGTAAGCCACACTTAGTTTTGATTTATTGATGTTTAGTCAAGAATAACTACAATTTTGGGTGAACTTATTGTGGGGGGATGTCAATCACTTGTATGAGATTGAATTGGGAAATAATGCCAAAGTGGCCTTTCTCTAATAGTTTCTCCATAAGATGAGAGATAATAATGTTGGAGGAGACGAACTTAGTCCCCTTGATAGTATGTTTCTGACCATATTTACTAAATCTCATGTACAATTCTTGGAACTTGATAGTAACTAGGCCTAATGTTATTAACCATTCTACTCTGAGTACCACATCACAATCCCATTTCAATAGAAAATGTGTTTGATTTGATTTGATATTCCTCTAGTTGAAATTTCACCTTCTCACATTTTCCACCACACTTCATCATGCCTCCATTGGCTATCATAATTTGAAAATTATGCACCACATGGACATAACAATGGGTTTCCTTTGTCACTCACCTATGAATGAAATTGTAGGTATTTCCACTGTCAATGAAAATAATCACCTTTTTATTTTTGTATGTATCCAATCAAATTCATAGTATAAGGATTTTATGGGCTTGATAAATCATGGAGTGAAATTAGGGGTTCCCCTTGAGCTGGTTTTGAAATGCGATCATCCTGAGGAGGAGGTGTTGTGTCCTCAACTTCCAAATTGGGAGGGGATTCCTTAAGAATTCCCTTAGGGTGGTAAGGTTGGGAAACATCCATTTGAAACAATTGATGTTATTTTCATTTACAACCTTTGGAAAACTTCTCATCACAATTATATCAATGTTGGAGGTGTTGGTTCTCGACCATTTCTTCCTGAGATAACTTGTGGACCCTCAATGGAGGATATGGGGGATTTGGTAGTAGACACCATAGGAGGGAAAGGGAAATATGGAAAAGAGGGTCTTTTAACTTGTGCATTTACCACCATTTTATCTTCAAGAGATCATTGAGAGGCCTCCAACCACACAAATGGGTGTTTCAACATAACTTGTGCTCTGATTTCATCCTTGAGAGCATTGATGAATCATTATTTAAAAGAAATAGTCAAACCTTATATCCATATTTTCAATTGATCAAAAGTTTCTATAAAGTATTTAATTGTGTTGGTTTAGCACAACTTGGTCAACCTACCAATATAGTGAGAGGATCTCTTTCAAAATAACAATATATGGCTTTCACAAACTAGATCTAGGAAATGTAACCACCATAGGATTTCCTATGCCATTTACACCATTTCCATCATTATTGTTCCAAGTATATTACCCCCACCTAAAGTTTCATCATGTCATTATTAATTTCATGGAGTGAGAAATAATGTTCCATCTTGGTAACCCAACTAGTAGGGTTAATCCCATCAAACATATTCATATCCACCTTATGAAAGTCCCCCCATAAAATGAGGTTTCTTCTTGGGAGGGATTGAAATGATCCTCTAGCTTCCCATTTGGTTTGGGGAGACACTAAAAAAACATATTCATTGTAAGGTGGATTTCATGGAGTTTATCACTTTGTTCTACAAGTTTTTTATTGATATGTTTGACTAAAATTTCTAGTGATGAAACCCTATCATCCATCTGTGAGGACTTAGTTTCTATCTAGTAGTCCTCGGTCACTCCCGGGTCTAGTAAAAAATATTTTTACTAGATATTTATATCAATGCAATTGGCTTAACATAGGTTTCCAACAATTTTATGGTTGGGTACAAAGATGTTTTTTTACTTGAGAGTGGTGCCATGATGATTAATGTTGCACAAGGATGAGATAGATCATAGGTCTTTGACAAGGGTGTTGTCAAGACTAAGTTTTGCATGTAAATGATTATAAAAAATCACCATCATTTCAATTCCATTCCAAAAATATCACAAGGTCCATGCACATCATCATTAAAGGCCATTCACAATCCAACCTCTAAATTGTTTCTAGATAAAATTGCTTACTTACTTCACTAAAGTCAAAATAAAAGCTACAAGAGAGCAATCAAATTTTAATTAAAAATCCACATAGACAAATACCCAATCCATGTTGTCATCAAACTAAACAACACCCCTTGTGATTATCACATCTCTCATGAGAATCATTTCCCAACTTTCTACAATAATCATAAACCATAATTGATCAAACTCGCCATGCCTCTCAGGAAATACACATTCATACAATATTACACTTGCAAAGGATCTCAATACTTACCCATGAAGATAATAAGCTTCACAATTTCACAATTGATTTATGTGAATAAAGTAAAGGAATACGTTCGCAAGGATACTTGGAAAATCCATGCCTAGAATTCATCCCAATATATAAATAACCATGACATTGGAATACATAACTAGTTAAAACCTATTTTACATATCCAAGAGACCTACTCATTGAAAATATATGTTTCTCGCAAGGATTGAACAACATTGTATCATAGAAATTATGATTCATTTTCATAATATGAATCTCACCTACAACAATTAAGATAGAATGTTCAACAAGTGCAACACATTCCATTGCTAGAATACATACCATTTTTTCCAACAAGTCTTATTTGAAGATGAGAATGTACAACCAAATATCAATTGTTTCACAATTAGTGGTTTTAAAGAAAACAACATAATACAAAATCATAATTTTCCAACAAGCTTTTCAAGTAAAGTATTATGCTCAACAACAACCAAGACACGATAAAACAATAATTATGACCATCATTGTTTTACATCATAATCAAGTTTGGGCATTTGTGAAAACACTTAGCATATAAATGGATAATAGACAAATGAACGAGACAATAATGAAAACAATTGTAATGAAAACCATTCTCACTTCATGCTAATTTACAACCATCAATTCATTTCGTAACATTTCATTTTCCATAACATTAAGATTATAACATGCATACACAAGTCACAACATATGGATTTCTTAAACAAACCATGACATGTATCACTTCACATGAAACTCTACAATTCTTTGAATCAATCCTTTCCATGCTACATTATACTCATTCTAATTCAACTACAATACCATTAATTCCATTTTCATGTCTGTTTCATTTCATATACATATTCAAAAATATTTCATAATAATAGAGATGAAAGGCTTTACACAACTAGGTTGAATTCCTCCTTTTCACATACACAATTTTTTAGATCACCCCAAGAGACATTACAAGCATGAATTCAATCTTCAAATCTTGCCCACATTCAAGCCAAGAAAATAGCTCTTGAAAATAAGAGCATACAAGCTACAACCAAGGATATTTGTTGCTAATACAAATGGCATGCCATGTGTTAGCACCTAATTTGTAGTGATACATTTTTTCTTACCTTCTCCAAAGTTATATTGGGTAAGTATGGTCTATCTAACTCAGTTTGGTTTGTTTAGTCTAGACTGTTGTAAAAATTTACAAAGTATGTAATAAGCCTTAAGGGGTGTCTTCCATGAGTCATAGTCAGGTCAAAAAGTTAGTATGTTTTATGAAAAGCATGGTTTCCCAACAACATAGTTACAAAGTAAAAAATCATTACCTTTGTTGAAGTTCTGAACATATGATAGTGAATTGTTGCTATTGGAAGTTCTACATTAGGGTTTAATGTGTAATTAAAGTTTATAGTTATAATGAGTAAGTCATGCAGATATTGGTTGGTGATTCAGTTCAAAGGTTATCACATGATGGTACATCGTGATATTGATGGCTATATCCTCTAACAAATCATCATCAATATTTGACATGTGTTGTGATGGAACAACAATCCTTTCCCGCATTTAAATTTTTTCAAATATTAATACGGGGATGCACATTTTTCTTTCCTGAGGTATTTATGGTTAAATGTTCATCTGCTTGTTTGGAACTAAATTTGGGCTTCCCATATAATTCTCTCTTTTCCTCCCTTCTTACCTTTTAATCTTTGGGTTTTTCATGAAACATGCACACAAGCCTCCCTACATATTTCTCTAATGATGATGCCTCACAACATCATCATTAGAATTTAACAATATGCTCTCATCATCACATTCCTATCCATATTGCCGAAAATGATAATCCCTCTCTCTGCTAGTCACTTCTAAACTCAGGCGTGACCCTCTCTCTTGAATACACCTCAGCCTTTTCCCCCTCATGGGCCCCTCTATTCAATCAATACATAAGTATTTTCTCTTCCAATGAGTGCCAAGGTTATGAAGACCGGAAATTTCATTTCAATGTCATATTTCTCCTTGGGATCTTTCTTATTTTTCTCCCCCTCCTTGCCGACGATGACACCACCCTTTGTTATCCAGTTGTCACATCCTTAATCTTGTGGCTCCTATGAACTGAGTCCTCGCTGATCACTCCTCAACCATATATCTCATGTGGTATAGTTAATGGGTCCCCTCAATACCACCTTGACGTCTTGTCAGCCTTAGTTATTTAAGGATTAACACCCAACGGTCATTTAATTGAAAATTAAAATTAATGTTAGGTTGAACTTAGACCTTGTAATCACGCTTAAACAATTAATCAAGTATTTTTCATCATCGAGGTTTGTTTCTCACCCATGTATGCACCTCTTTTCCTCATCATCAACCGACGACAATAACTACGATGTTTCACCCCACTTTTCAAATTTTCTCATGCCTTAACGACTATAACCACTAATCACCTGGGCACACATTTACTCTCTGTGTACACCCCCGACTGAGTGCAAGCTATTTCGAACTTTTATTGATTGCGTTTAGTTAGGAGGGAATCGATGGATTTTGTTTTTGTTAAAAGGGACTCTAATGCTCATATTCTTTCTCATTGGTTCACAAATGTAAAAAATAGAAAACCGCTTTTGCAATCCTCAGTGATCTCTATCTGATCGACTATCGCTCCTAGCCTTTAAACGAGTATGATGTTATTTTTCTTCTTTTCAATATTTTTATTTCAAGGCCAATATGACTCTATTAATTATAATATGTTGGTTTGTACAGGTGAAGAGATGTATAGAATGCTCAATAGAAAAGGAAAATCCCATACCTCTGGAGCTCTTGTTCCAGTCTCCATCCCAGATTCATACACTATCTTTGACACCAAAAAGCATGATGCAATGGAGCACTACCTCAACTATGCCGAGATTCTAGACATGTTTGTGAAAAGTCATTCCCTCTCAATGATCCAGACATTGAGGCAAACACAAATATCAGGAAGAGAAAAATCCACACAATAGCCACGCGCCTTGAGATTTTCCCTTACAATGACGCAACCAAATGGTGTTTCTCATATAAAAAAAAGGATTAAGGGTTAATTTTCAATGCTTTAGGTCTCCCAATTGACTCGCTCAAAGAGGATGATATCGGGGATAGATATCAAACCCTATAAACAACAACGATCCCGAACGAGTCTTTTCTTGAAAATTTCAGAGTCGACCATGAAGACTTCGATACCCTCATGGAATATTGGTTTAATGATAAATAATGGCTGGAAAAAATGAGAGAAATGTATGTTATAGAAGGGTATCTTAAAATTCCCTAAAGGGTGCTAAATACCATGATCTTTCGACTCTATGGCGAAGAAAGTAGCACTCATTTCAGGATGGAATGGTTCCCAATGGCCTACAAGATTGCACAAATGGACATGTGTTCAATTGGGAAACCATTCTCTCATTTAACATCTCTTAGTGTATCCTAGATCCTAAAAACATGAATAATATTTGGTTCTGCATGTCATCATATATAATTGACACTATGTGCGGTGCAAATTCATTCCCAATTTTCAACTGTTCTTGGACTTCGGACAAGGGCCCAATTCACTTTTACTGTTCTCAATTGTGGGAGGTAAATTGTAAGAGATTTTTTGATGATATATGCGATTAATTCTTGTCCCCTTTACATAATTCCATCTTTTTCCTCTTCCCACATAGGATCTCACTTGGTTCTTTCAAAGGCTTAAGGGACATCGAGGATTGGTAAGTGAAGAAATACTACACTTACATTAAGATCTATGGGGCCACAGGAGCACCAAAATTTATACCAAAGTATGTCTCTGATAAGTTCTTACCTAGGGAGATCATGTACCAGACTGTTGAAAAAGGGGCCACCACCTACCTTTCAGAAAATAACAAGAAATAATGGCCAATTTTCCCGATACAGGTGGGGTCATATTCTTTGGAAAACACGAAGCAAGATGAAAAGGAAGTGGAAGCACTCAAGGAGATGTGTCTCTATTTGGGGGAACCAAAATCACATGACACTCAGAATGTAGTTTATGAACACATGAAGGCCATCATATTAGTGCCACAGACCATGCATGAGTCTCGGTTATCCGAGGATGTTTTCCAAGGTGCACTGAGTTTCGAGGAAGTGGTGGAAAAGATTACTACTGATGTATCCCAACAAAAATTGAGAAAGGATGAAGAACAAGACAAAATATTTTGGCTGGAGAAGTTCTAAGATCTTCTCCACCAAGATAATAAAAAACTAAGTGAAGAGGAGAAAAAGAGAAGAGATAAAGAAATTTAACTAGCCAGGAAATATGACGAGGTCGAAGGAATTTACCAACTGTTGAAGAAGAAATAGATCAAATATGAGCATGCCACACTGGAAAAACGTAGAAGTAAATATTATCCCTCTTGGAAGGATATCACATGGAAGAAAGAAACAAAAAGCACAAGTAATCTACCATAGGTTGCACTAGGAGAAACCTAGAAAAAGAATAAAAAATATAAATCCGAAACCACAAAAGTATGAGACACCGTTTCAGCAGGTGGCGATGTTATCATCGACCTAGATCCTGAAAGTAATGTTGTCAATATCCCAATAGAATAATGTGTCCCTTTGTATTCTATTCCAAGAAACTTTCGCTCACCTCAGAAGGACTCGGGTTTGAAGGATCAGTGGTCGCAGTTGGATATTATTACTATAGCCACAAGAATCGAGCCATAGAGAAGAGGGGCCCCAAAAGAAAAAGGGAAAAAATATAAGCAAGCTAGGATGTTCCCGAAAGGAATATCAAATGGGAAGTCAGGCATGATGCAAAGAATAATGCTCTACAAGCGACCTCAACGCTCAGTGCCTTTGTTGGGGTAAGCATCATGTTTGTGCATGAGGTCACCGTATCTTTAGACGAAGAAAAATATAGGATTGCAGAGCTAGAAATGACCCTAGCGACTATTAAAGAATCTACTTCTAGTGAGAAAAAAAAGGAACTTCAGTAGGCGATTAGGCTTATGAGGAGGAGATTAAAAAGAAATTGCAGCAATAGGAGTAACATCTGCAAATAAAATTCACTACGTCAATGTCACTAGTCCAGAAGGCCCACACCAGTTACATGCAACAACTTGAAACCTCACAAAAGTTTTAAGTGACTAAACTCAAAGCACAATTGGAATAATTGAGGTATTTCAATGAAAAACGTCGAGTTGAATTCCAGAGGGTACAAATGCAGAATTAGTTTTGAGAAAGACTATATAATATCACCAAATCCAGAAAATGATTCTTGAGGTGGTGAGGACAAAATCCCTAGAGAAAAATGAAGAGATTCAGAGCATGTAGAAAAATATATTCACTGCACTTGACAGAGTTCTAGTGACCGAATATGAATGGGCGCAGTTCGACTCTTAGGTGAAATTTGTCCAAGAAAAGTATAAAAAATCTCTAGAATCTTATAACACAATCAGAAAATGACAAGAATCATCACCAACAGTTTCATCCCCAGAGACCCTGTTGTCATATTTTGATGAGAAGAGAATCCGTGATCGCTAACTGTTGAAAGAATGTATGGAAATAATTTAAAAGGTGTTAAAGACTCAGGGAAAAGTCATGGTATCCTGCACAGAGGTATGGCGATTATCCGATGATCTTGTCTCACTATTTGGAATGGATCCCTTGAGGGAAATCAACAAAGATTCATGAACTGAGACGATCATTGAAGACGTGGATATCAAGCAGAACCTGGATCAGAGAGAAATCAAAGAAACCAAAAAATCAACGTGGAGGTTATCGAACAGAGACTGATCCAACCCTCCAAAATCATTACCCTAACCTAAAATTCCATGAAACGTGTTGAGCAGAGCCTCAGAATGAAGATCATCATTCCCATGTGCAAGAGTTAGGATGACCTGGAGAGAACATAGTTTCTTAGAGTAGATTCCATACTCAAAGACTTTAATAATTGGAAGGCAGTCGTGGATGCGAGGGAAAAGCCATCAGGGATCCCCTGAGGGATTATTTTTGTAACTAAAATTTTGTAGGGTAAATAAGATCATTATAATTATGCCCTAATTGGTGTAACAACCTTGGTTAAATAGTTGCATAGGGATTATTAAGTATAATTAATTAGATAATTAATTGTCCTAATATGGTTTTAGTTAAACAATGATTAGTATTAATAATATTAATTATTTGTTTATTTATTAATTAATTGTTTATAACTGTTGATTAATTAATTAATCAATTAATTGATTACTTAACACATTCAATGATTTGGGTAAAGCATTAAGGGGCTTAATAACTTTAATTTCATCATTATGAAACTTTACGTATGACAGGAAAGGATAAGATAATAAAGGAAAGGGGATAAGGTAATAATGGGGAGGATAAGGTAATTAATGGAGGATAGGGAGTCGGTGAATGGGGGGAGATATGATGGGGAAGAGTCCTACAGGAGAGAGGGATTATGAAAAATTGGGAGGAGAGGACTGTATGTTGGTTATTGGATATTTTTTCTAGTTTTGGGGAGTTTGGTTTTGGGGTTTTGGTGAACCATTGTAGGGGGCACCGGGTTGCTGGGGGTTTTGGGCACCGGGGCCAGGATTCCTTACGGTATCCTAGAGCTAGGGAGCCGGACATGCTGCTCCTAGCTGGCTGGGTGGTTAGTTGGTTTGGGAAGGGTTTGGTCAAAACAACAGGCTGGTCAAAGAAGCAGGCTGGGCAAAGCAGTAGGGAGGACAACCAGATAAGCAAGAGTTTAGCATCAGAAAGAGGTATTTTATTTATGAATTTGCTGAGTTATGAGATGATTATGTAATTTATTTTCATGATGTGGATAAATTTAATTTTTTCTAAATATTATATGCTTATATGATGATCAATGAATTATTTACGCACTGAAAGAAATTCTATGTTTAATTGTATGAAATTTTTAGGCTTAATTAATTGAGGTCACTACACATGGTATCAGAGCCATGGTTCAAAATCTGGAGCCGAGGGCCTACCCACCTTAAACAAATGAAAATAGATCGTCAAAATTTAAATTTGATATAAAATAGTCACACAGCCAACAAAACCCTACTGAACTAAACAAAATGAAAAATATAACGAATAAATTATCACTTCAAAACCTAAGATCAGAATCCAGACAAAAGATCAGGTTATCTTTGTGATCTTCTGAGGACATTGAACCAGAGAAACTAAGGTAAAAATTGAATAAAATAAACCGAGAACCTACAAAACCCTACTGCACTTGAACCAGAAAGGAAAATCCTTATAGACCTTAATACAAACCTTAATCTAGGTTATCCTTGTCATTTTCTGAAGACTTTAAACCACAGATTGAAGAGGCAACAAGGAAAACCAGAATTATATTTACAAAAAAATAAACACAAAAAAAAAACCTGTCAAAGTTAAAATTTTAGATAAACAAATAAAGAGCCTACTGCACTTCAACCAGATTCAAATACTCAGACCTTAATACAAACCCTATTCTATGTTATTATTGCAGTAGTTTTAACAATTTTAACCAAATCTACTAAAATTTCAAATTTCTTCAATGTCAAATTCAAATATTAGAAGCATTTCAACTTTTTTTTTAGATCGAATTCAAATATCTTAAAACAAATTAAAGAAAAAGTAATGGAAGTGAAGGCAATAAAGCAGAAAATGTCAGAGACAGTCCCTACCACATAAATGCGGGTGTCGAGCTTCTTCCTCATGGCGGTCCTACACTTCGATGGACTGATATTTTCTATTATCCACAAAAAAAAAATATGATACAAATCACTGCAATCTTCTAACGCGCCTTGGCATATTAAAGATGAATGGTTGTGCGTTAGATTCGAACATTGGATCTCTGAAATTCCCCGCAAACAAAACACAGCAGAAAAACATAAACGATTTAAACCACAAACAAAACATGAAAAAAAAAAGTATTTAGCTGTTGGGACTCAGATTATGGGTGGTGATATATATGAATAGTCATCAAGGTTGTTAGACATTACGCCGACCAAGACCTTTCATGTATATCATCATAGTCCATAAACCTGATCTTCCGTAACTCATCAAAAAATGATCATTTTCAGAGTCTAGAAAAAGGCGAGAAAGCTTGAAAAGCTCGCACTTGACGGTAACAGATGCAACCACCCTCGACAATCTTACCCTTTCTCCTGCTCTTCGCTGTGGGTAATGGCTCTATTTTGAAACGGGTCAGTAGAGAGATTATAAAACTAAGGAAAACTGGATGGCATAGAATGTAAAGAAACACCAAATAACAAAAAAAATAGCCACATGCTACAACAGTGTTAAAAAAATAAAAATAAAATAATACAAAGAAATAAAACAAGTTTTGAGCCAAGCACGACTCCAACCATATTACTGTGAGTCGATCCACCAAGAATCAAGTGCTCCACACAAGTTTCGAGCCAAGCACCAAAGCCCGACACATAAAACCAAGCGCCAAATCTCTGAGGGAGCCCACATGTCAGAATGAACTACAAAGAAATTATGGGGCCAAGGCTACAATTTTCGAGCCAAGCGCACCTTCCACACAACACAAAACAGGTCAAGTCAAATCCAGCACTGTCTACCCACTGTAACTTACCCACTGTAAATAAACCCCACCGTACCCATGCAGAAGAGTGCCAAGCTATATAGAGGAGCCAAGCTCAGTGCGAGCAACTGCCAGGTCTTCTTGACATCTGGAGTCCTGTAGAAATCGCGTATCTGAAGCCGAAAGAAAAATAAGAGGAAAAAAAAACACTGAAAGAAATGCAAGACGTCCACTACCAAGAACGACATGACAAATACATTTAAAAGGGCATTGTCATCCATGATAGAAAAATACGGCTGCCCTAATGAAAACCTATGGCCCCTTGCTGGGCCGATGAAGAATAATAGCCATGGTAATATCGACGTTCGAGAGCTGCCATAAATTTGGTAGCCACGAATCGTAGATAATCACTGCCAAACTCAATGGAAGTGCCCATAGAAATGACAGTCCCATAGATTAGCCAAAGGATGAACAAAATCAAAATATAAGAGAGAAAATCAGAAAATAGGGAATAAGGCCATAAATCGGGCAGATCCATAACAGGATGGGAGTAAATCCATGCTCTTTCGCAAGGGAAGCTGGATGAAGTGTAGTTGGAGACCAGGATGGATCAGAAGATGAGGAAAACACAACTGAATTGAATGATGATAGCTCACCAGATTGGGTCTCATTCTGGAAACCAAACACCCAGACCACGAGGAGGAGAAGCCATGAGAGAAGGCCATGGTGGTCGACCGGGTAACCAGAGACCTCGCAAGAAGAAACAATGAGAAAAAAAAAATTAGGGTTACAGCGATAAGGGTTAGGGTTTAGATAGGAGGGCGCTGGAGGAAGCAAGGCGGGCACGTGGAATCCATGTGTGTCCACACTTTTTTTAATTATTTTTTATTTTTTTTATTATTAAAATTTTTAATGTATATATATATATATATATATATATATATTTTGTGCTCGTTAGAACTTATATTTAGTGTAAAGTATAGTGA
>ML788439.1:232344-276099 GCA_009831015.1 Picea engelmannii
AATGTGTATATATGAATATTCATAATTACGTAACTAAACCACAGTTGTCTAAATAAAATTGTTGAACTAGATAATTGTAATTAAAGGATTTCGCAAACATTTGATTGGTTTATTGTCTTTTATAAAAGACTAGTCTTGTTGATGGGATTGGATGCATACATAAATTACTATAAGGGTGTTAGTTATTGATTTTTAGTACATGCACGAGACTTGTATGTACTAGCTACACATGCATTTCTTGTACATGTACACTAGTATGTATGAGTTTTCTTGGCTTACTTACTAATAGTGTCGGTTAATTGTTATGAATCTGTGAACCATGTTTCTTTTCTTTTGTATCATGAGATACCTTAACTTCGGGATGAAGTTTCCTAAAGGGTGGGTGTATGTAACAACCCTGGTGAAATAGTTGCATAGGGATTATTAAGTATAATTAATTGTCCTAATATGGTTTTAGTTAAACAATGATTAGTATTAATAATATTATTTATTTATTAATTAATTGTTTATAACTGTTGATTGATTAATTAATCAATTAATTGATTACTTAACACATTCAATGATTTGGGTAAAGCATTAAGGGGCTTAATAACTTTAATTTAATCATTATGAAACTTTATGTATGACAGGAAAGGATAAGATAATAAAGGAAAGGATAAGATAATAAAGGAAAGGGGATAAGGTAATAATGGGGAGGATAAGGTAATTAATGGAGGATAGGGAGTCGGTGAATGGGGGGAGATGTGACAGGGAAGAGTCCTATGGGAGAGGGGGATTATGAAAAATTGGGAGGAGAGGACTATATGTTGGTTGTTGGATATTTTTTCTGGTTTTGGGGTTTTGGTGAACCATTGCAGGGGGCACCGGGTTGCTGGGGGTTTTGGGCATGGGGGCTAGGATTCCTTATGGTATCCTGGAGCTAATGAGCCAGACAAGCTACTCCTAGCTGGCTGGGTGGTTAGTCGGTTTGGGAAGGGTTTGGTGAAAGCAGCAGGCTGGGCAAAGCAGCAGGGAGGACAACCAGATAAGCGAGAGTTTAGAATCAGGAAGAGGTATTTTATTTATGAATTTGCTGAGTTATGAGATGATTATGTAATTTATTTTCATGATGTGGATAAATTTAATTTTTGCTAAATATTATATGCTTATATGATGATCAATGAATTATTTATCCACTAAAAGAAATTCTATGTTTAATTGTATGACATTTTTAGGCTTAATTAATTGAGGTCACTACAATTGGGAAAGGAAAGCTACAACATCGCTTCAGTATCCCAACCGTTATCAATATGAGCATCAAAACATAATGCCATGGAACCTCTATAAATGGGATAATTGTAACTGAACAAGGGATTTTGGTTCTTTTGAGAAGGAATGGTAGTTTTACTGTTATTTGAATAAAGGATTGAAGACAATTTGGAAAACAATGGATTTTTTTTGTATGAATGTGACTACTTATATCCATGCATATTGTTTTTGTGATAATTGATGTTAATCTTTGAACTGTTCCCTGGTTAATATTTTATGATTTACAATCGTTATTGTTTTCCCTTATGAATACAACGACTCTATAGATTAGTTTGTCAAACAATGTTTATTGGTTGTAAACAAGTTCACGGTCACAATTCTATATCACTTGTGTCATTAATGTATTCTACGCAAGTAATACACATTATTCACTGTATTCATTTATTTTACTAGTTTGCTCCTGATCAGGATAGGTTAGTTTAGTATTAGTTTAGAAACTACATTTTAGAATAATAATCATACACCTTAAATTAACTTTGGTTAGTTGTATTTACTCCTTTTTATTTATTTTTAATTCATCTGAGAACATCCGGTTCTCATATTCATTTTTAGTTAGTATTTTAGTTAGTTTGTAACCAAGATAAAATATAGTCGAAAGTGCTTTCCCAAACGAGAGTGGGTCTAATTGGGACCTGCCATTGGGCGTTCTCCCTCATCTGAATGAACGGGTCATTCTATGTCGTTATTAGAAATGGATCTAGAAGGAGGGAGATAGAACTAAATGGATACAAAAAAAAAATTAAATCCTTCCCATTATTCCACGTAAGTAAGATTTTCCTTGAAAAGTGATTCCCACCATGTTCACCCAGAACATACTATTTTCCCTTTAGAGTATACTATGAACAAGCTAGCTCAGGTGAGTACTCATCATATTCCTGCTCACCTTGAAACATCCTTATCTTCCCCTCAACCTCGTGTCCTAACCATCTTGAAGATTGAATCCATAGTCAAACGCTCAACCAAACGAACCAACTGCGCACTGACTATAAAATTACTTAGAAGACAGACCAAACAACTTCCCTTGGATTAATCTCTTCCTGAAAACCAGGAATACCTCTGACACACATATCCCTATTTTTTCGACTTATAGTCCTATCAAGAAAACCATTCGTCTCAGACCCCTAAATATCATGTTCCTGAGGATACTTCCAATTTCCCCGAGGCTTCAAAATTTAATCTTGAATATCATATACTCTCCGGTTGGGCAATAGGTAGACCACCCTCATCTCTTGAGTCACCCCCTCACACTCCCATATATGAGTTAGAGGACAACTATGAAGAAAGAGACAGATTTGAGAGTGAGCCCAAAGATAACCCTTATGAGATCATTGTATATCATCCCCCATACATGGCTGGAGTGAATGTGAACCAAAATCCTCCCCCCTACAAACCTTGGTTTTTTTTTTATGTGCTCGTTGTGCTAGGGATCCATCATGACATGACGAGGCACCCTAAAAATTTCCTACCTAAATTTGACCCTGAAAAAAATGATTCAGCCGAAAACCATGTTAAGAAATTCCTATTGGCTATTAGGTTACAAAGAATTCAACACAAATATGTTGTATGCCTTTTGTTCCCCCTTACTTTTGAATAAAAAGAATCGACGTGGTATTTCTCTCTAGAAGAAGCCTCCATTTTGAACTGGAGAACTTTTGAAACTTATTTCCTTTGAAATTTCAAGGAAAACAAAACACCAACCACCCGAGTTCTTGAAATATCAAGAGTCAATATGGATTCTAAAGAGTTAGTTACTGATTACAATCAACATTTCCTTACTTTGTTAAAATGAATCCCACAGGCCTCAAAACCTTCTAAAGATGTCACTATTGAATTCTACACCTCTGGTTTACCCATGTCCATGGCCATGTATATGAAAAACTATGAAAAAGGCACTCTAGAAGAATCTTTCCATGAAGCCCTTAAGTTTGAGAAAAATGTTGAGTTTAAAAGGTAGTTCTAGATTAGAACCATCTAAAGATAAGGGTAAAGGTAAATTTTCTATGTCTAAACCCAGTGAAGATAAGAAACCTTTTGATTTGATGGATATGGAATCTCTTCAGAGAATATTTAAGAAGTTATCCAACAACCTGGTTGACTTGGAAAGGGGTAGTGGAGAGGGATCTTCTAACTAGAAAATATTCTTTAAGTTTCCCCCCTAGAAACATAAAAACACTCCACCAACCAACAAAACCACCCCTTCTCAGATGAAAGGCATCAACATCGAGGATATTTTCCAGGTTCTTCAAACTTGGGAAACTTAGAATATGATTGAAACCACTAATGAGGGAGAAGGAAGTCAGAAACAACAAGAACAACCCTAGGAATCCAAAGAGCTTGCAGAGAAACAATTAAACTCATTTTGGGACATTTATTTTGGTGAAGATGAAAAGGAAGATAAAGAAGTGCACATCTCACAAAATGTTGTAACAACTAGGAGTGCTAGTAAGAAGGTTCCTGATGACACCCCTGACACCACTAATCCTGCTTCTCCCACCACCTCTACTCCCATAAAATATTCTCCTTTGACCAATACTACTCCTAACTCATCCAAGACCACACCTTCCAATCCCAAAACAATAGACCAAGCAACAAAACCAAATATTTTTCCTACACCCTTGGCCAGGTTGGAATATGACTTCCTAAAAGATCAAAAGAAAAAAAAAGATAACATTTCTATGTTTGAAATCATGAAGATTCCACAAAACCAAGAGAAATTTATCAGAACTTTGCAAGGAAAAACATCTCCTCGCACAAATGAAGCAAACACTAGAACCAAGAAAGGAATCACCAAGTTAAATTTGACTGACAACAACACTCCATCTAAAAGTCAGGTCGTGACTAATGTGACCTTAATTGGTCAAAGATCTAGGTCTACCACCCCTCCTTTCCTCATAATTTTTTAAGTCTTTAATAGAAATGTTCATAATTTCATGGTGGAGTCATGAGCTTCATCTAATGTCATGCCTCTAAAAGTCCGTGAGGATATTAATATCAAACCTTAACCATCTAACATCCATATTATGTAGTTAGACAAAATCGAAGTTAAGGATATTGGAGAATTGAAAAAGGTTTTGATCAGGATGTCTGCAAACAAAAAAATCATCAAATCATAGATATAATAGTAGTAGACATTCTAGACACTTATGGTATTTTGTTAATTTGATATTGATTGGCTATGTTAAATGGCTACTTTGCTACCGAATGGTCACATTTGTGGCTCCCTTACAATGGTAAAATGAATTAGATTAGGATCGACAAAGAAGGGTATATGAAACATGTTGTTAATGACTTGAATGAACTGAATCAACCGATAATGTTCAACCATTCGATTATTGGAAATTATTCATATGAAACATTCTTTGGGAATTTCAGAGTTGAACCATCGTCTCTTGTAGAATCTTACACAATCCGAAATCCTTCATTGCACCTATATTATTGAGCCCAATTGTAATATTGTTGATCAAACTAATAATTCCTCTGATGAAAAAACTAACATAGTTTCTAGTGATAAGTTAGAAAAATGCACTGACTATATTAACCTCATTAATATATATATATATATATATATATATATGAAAATTCAAAAATACCAATTGAAAAAAAAAAAGGGAATGCTAACATGTGGATGTTATTTTTTGATAGATCCAAATATTTAGAAGGTGTAGGCACATGTTGCATACTAAAAGATATGAAAGGTACTAAAAAATTAATTTCATGTAAACTAGAATTTCCTTTCACCAACAATACTTTTGAATACAAATCCCTAGTACAAGGGATAAGGAAGGAAACCAACTTGAAAGTAGAAATAATCAAGGTATTTGGTGATTCTGAAATCATCGTCAGATAGGTATGAAACACCATTCATTGTATTTTAATTCAATTAAAAAATTATTAGTCTGAGGTTTGGGAACTAATTAAATCTTTCATTGCATTTAATATTAACACTGTTCCATGATCATTGAATTTTGATGCTGATTTGTTAGCTAACATAGTGTCTAAATTAATACCCTTAGGTGGATTGATGCATGAATCCTTCTCTGTTGAAATTTTGTACAAGCCTCAATTCCTAAGAATATCGTGAATTGGAGGGTCTTTGATGATGACCAACAACTCATAAATTTCCTACACCTCAAAGATACCTTCAAGGATTCTATCATATATGAAGGCCATCATGACCTACTGATAAATACACATAATAATGATGTTACTCAAGCAACAAACACAACATGATTGGCCAAAAATATCCCCGGGAGTGTGGTCAGGCTAGAAAAACTCTACGAACTTCAAGACAAATTAAAAAATGTCACCAACTGCAATACCAACAACTCATACATGCAATTTGAAATAGTAAACCTAGAGCCTGAGATCACTCCTCAGAACGTTAACCTTGAAAACATTTTCTCTCCTGAAGAAAGGAAATCATACATCAAGTTATTCAAATAGTATAAATACATATTCTCCTGGACTTATGGGGACCTCAAGACATATGATACAAATATTATACAACATTTCATCCCCATGATACCTCAAACCAAGACATTCCAACAAAAGTTGAGGAAGATGCATCCCAAACTTGAATCAGAAGTCAAAGTAGAGTTGAACAAATTGTTGCCTGCTAAAATCATTTTTCCAGTAAGACATACACAATGATTTCAATTTTAGTGCCAACAAGTAAAAAGAATGGGGATATCAGGATTTATGTTGATTTTAGAAATGTAAATAGGGCCTCAGAGAAAGATAAATAACCCGTGCCTCCCATGGAACAAATTTTGTAGTGTGTTTCCAGATCGCAAACACTCTCCCTACTAGATGGCTTCTCATGTTATAACCAAGTATTAGTAGCTCATGAAGATAAACTAAAGACAACATTTAGAACCAAATAGGGAGCATGTTCCTATAGCAATATTCCCTTCTAACTGATAAATGGTGGAGCAACTTTTCAACAAGCCATGGATATTTCCTTTAGAGGTTGTTAGAAAAATAAGATCGTGGAGCAATAAAATAAAACAAATGCGGAAATAAAACGCAGAAGATACACAATACAATAGAGACACATATATACGTGGTTCACCCAATGTGATCTACGTCCACCAGAGAAATTTTCAGGTCCTTCCTTCATTATTATCCAACAAATGAAGGGATACAACCTACAACACACTTGTTATCACTCCAAGAGTCTTTCCCTGACTGTAATGGGAATGAGCTTGGTAACTTAAATGTTTAATAATGTATGGGAAATGGAATCAATTCATATGACTAAATAATACCTCATTCACTCAAGACATGCATAAACTCAACCAAATAAACAAGGCTTCTAACTATCATTGTTCAGAGGGTTTGCAATATAGGTGAAAAGATGAAGAATTCTCACTATGTTGGAAGATTCATACATAAAACACTTATATATGAATGGCTAGTCATAACAAGGAGAATATACTTGCAATTCTAATTATCAATAAAGAGATAGGATGACAACTATATGGTATTAGGTAAATAGAATAAACATGAATGAAACATCCAAGTACAAGTATAGAACATAAAGGAAAATGTAGATCTGAACATGTAATTACAAAAGAGCTTGTATTAATTTGACAAGAACATGAGAAGCTTGAGTACAAAGTGGCTAAGAGTCCCTAAAGTTGAACCATAGTCCTCAGACTGTCTTTCCCCCCTAGTTCCTATTCTACCTTCAGCTTTATAGCTTTACAATGCATTATCTAGATCCTGAAAGAATGGATCTGATTTACTAAAAACATAAAGTCAAACTATATTTTCAAGAAATAAGGAAAGATCCTCAAAATGAGGTCAATCCCACATATGATGGTCTTTAGAGGTAGTAGAGTCCTGATGCAGTGAAAATTAGCCTCCCAAGGTTGTTTGATGACTCTTCCAAAAGATAGAATTCAAATTTGTTGAGTTGAGCAAAAACCCTATATTTTTGCCTTTGAAAAATGTACCAAACTTGATTAAAACACCTCTTCTTTGCCTTATCCATCAAATAAACCATTGGATATGACTTGATAATTCACCACCTGTCTATTCCAAGAGGTTTCATCTCATTCTGATTCGAAAATTCCTGATCTGGGCGAAATTTCAAGTATTCTGGTCATTACATGCTTTCGGTAGTTAAGAGGGTCAAATTTAAGCCTTTTAACCACCGAAAGCATGTACCTTTCAAAAATGGATCTGCGGCAAATAGATTTGCTTGAGAATCGCAACCGCTTGGATTTTCTTCGATTTAGATGATAAATGGCTCCATAATCAGCAATTAAACTCGAATTTCACTTGACAACCCTTAAAAATCATGGGATTATGATCTTTTGAGTGTGAGCTGGCATGAGGAAATCACGGGATCGTAATAAAAAAAACAATGATTTCCAGATCAAATTGATTATTAATAAATCCAGCTGCAATTCGAATTTGAAACAAAAATCAAATGAAATCACCATGATTATTTGTCTTCATAGCTGAAAATAAGAAAGACCCATGTGGAAAATCAATTTTGTTATCCCAAATCATATATGAATTTATGTGCCTCGCCAAGCTTTGATGAAGAATTGACAGATGGATATTCGGAGGACAATCTGGAATCAAAACTTCTGGAACTTCTTCTACAGGCTTGACATTCAAATATAATTTACCTTGAATAGTTAAACCTTCACAGGAATTTGTTTCATGTGAAGAACTCTCCATTTGATGAAATGTTTGTCAAGAATCGTGCTACTAACTCCTTGTATAACTAACTGTATAGCCTGATCACTTGATTCCCCAAGAGGAAAGCAGCTTGAATTGTTAAGGCGAAATACATAAGCACAATAAACAAAATCCTGGGCAATCTGTAAAAAACACTGATCTTGCGGGGAATTTTCGACTGCCTTCCCAAGCTCTAAATCCAGTTATGATTGCACCATTGGAAAGATTATGATTTTTATATGTCAATCGACCATTTGAAAGTGCGAAACAAACATTCCAAGGCCGAGAAAAACGATTTTTCCCAGAGGCAGTTTTTAATGGAAATTCTATACTTTCGGTGGTTAATGAGCACGCACAGGCTCGCCTAAACCACTGAAAACAAAAACTTTTCCAAAAATCAAAATTGACAAATTTCGATTATTTGCATGAAGGCAAATGACCCCAGGGCTTCTTAGACTGTAGTTTGACTTGAAATAAGGCTTGAGAACTCGGCTTTGGCTTGGGTCTTTATATATCACTGTGCACTTTGACTTTGTATTGAACACACTTGATGTGCAGACCTGGAACTTGGCATATATGAACATTTGTATTTCTTTGTCCATAATATGAGATATAAAACATAAAAATAAAACATTTTTTTGTTTTATAATCTCTATAACATAGACTAAAGAAAAATGAATGACATTATTTGTATCATGTATTTCAGGACCATAGGCATAGAAACAAAGGATTTGTGAGCAGAGTAATCAAATAGGAGCTTAATGAGCTATGGAGTCATTAAGCCTTTAGCACTTATCCCTTGTATACCTGTAGCTTGCATGTAGTCTGTCTACTTATTCATGAACTTAACAACTGAAAAAGATCTAGCTACTCGTATGACGAGCTTATTTCTGTCTACTCTTGCACTAACCAACCATACTGCCTCTTGGTTAAGTAAATGCTGACTTCCATAATAACCATCCAAGTAACTTCAAAACTGAAGAAACCTTGTCTCTATCACTGCTCCACAACTGATGTTTGAAATGTAAGAATGGTGAATAAAACTCATTCATGAAACTATACTTACCCACAAACAATGGCAAGCTAAGGGAATCTGAAATCTTCAGATCCTTTGAAAAATATACGTCCATGAAAGCTGCCACTGGATCCTTAAAAGGAAGATAAGTAACATGCTGCTCCTCGGAAAACAGTTGCACATCTATGGCAGCCTCCTGCTCAGCCATGGCTGTTCCTTTGCGGGAAAACTGATCACCTTCTTGTTCCCTTGATCTCAGATTTTGATCATCAATCATCACAACTTCCTCTTTAGAAAAGTTCTCAGAAGATGATGATAAGACAATATTAAAATCATATGAACAAGGCTTAGTTAAAAACATATAATTTCTTGTGAAATCATCAGTCATCATAGGCTCTTCCTGATTTACAAACTGATCATAAGCTTCACATGCATACCTATCTCTGGAATACTCAGCGAACACTGAAAAATCTGACCCTGAAACTGAATTGAACTTACATGTTGGTTGCTGTCCCAAATCTGCTCCAACCTCATTTCTCTCATGCTCAACCATGGTTGTTCCTTTGTTGGAAAACTGATCACCTTCTTGTTCCCTTGATCTCATATTTTGATCATCAATCATCACAACTTCCTCTTCAGAAAAGTTCTCAGAAGATGATGATAAAACAATGTTAAAATCATATGAATTAAGATCAACTAAGAATATATAATTGCCTATGCAATCACTAGTTCCCATAGGTTCAACTTGGTTTGCAAACTGATCATAAAATTCACAGTCATACCTGTCTCTAGAACATTCTGCCAATGTTGACGAATTCAGATCCGAATCTGAAATAAGCTCGTATGCTTTCTGTTGTTCTAAATCTACTTCACACTCATTACCTCCTTGCTCAAAATGTGAACCATACTGACATTGTTTTTGCTCATGTGCAAACAGATTGTCAAATTCAACCCGCTGTTGGATCTTCCTGGAAGCACAGATGTTCTCCTCCACCTCTTGAGCGTCTTCAAACAAGTTCCCTAATGATGAAGACTTCCTTTCTAGCAAGAGAAGGACAAGTTCATTATGCTGAGCCATAAGATAGTATACCATGGCAACAATCTCAGTAGGCTGAATCTCCAATGGGATGTCATAATATGTCCTATGGAACCTTTTGTTGAAAACAATCAAAGATTCTTCCTTCTCTCTCTTCAAAGTACAAAAATCATCAAGGTACTAATCAAGACATTTATTCTCACCCCAATGTTTTGAAAAAACATAATAGAAATCAGTCCATGAACCGATCGAACCAGGTTCCAAAAGTCTAAACCATAAAGTAGCCTCTCTAGTTAGAGATTTAGAAAATAATCTCATAACAATATCTTCATGAACAATTTCTAGATTATCAATAAAATTTTCAAAAGCCTCCAAATGTTTTTTAGCTGAAACATGACTCTCTCTGGTAAAATGAGGAAGGTACTCAACAAAATATGGAGTATAAGGATGAAGATGAGCTGGTAGCTTGAGAGGTTTAAACACCCTTTGTCTAATCTTAGACTGAAATTCTGTGGACTGAAAACAAGGTTTAACGAGCTGATGACAAGGTTCAGGAGAAATAGGTGAAAGTAATGAAATTTGAGATGATTTAGATTCAAATTCATCATTCTCATGGTTACAAGGCTGATGAGTTTCAAGAGAGATTTGTATGCAAATCTCATCTTTATGGATAGGCTGAGGGAAAGAAATAGGATCAACATCAACAACATAAGGAGGTTGCAAGATTTCCTCTTCTAAATATGGACTTATAAAAGATGGTTGATAATCTTCGGAGTATACAAAACAAAGGCTAATTCTTTTAACATGTGAAGGAAAAACTATAAAGTATAATTCTCCTCTCTTAGAATATAATATTCACAATGATACATAGATGCGATACATTTCCCTCGTAAAAGAGGGTTTCCTTCTAGAGAAACAAATCCTAACATAACTTCTACAGTCAGATTTGTGACCTTATAATGAATGGTCTAGATTTACTATGAAATTACAATATACATTTACCAGACAAGTTTTCCTTTAGGGGATTTTCCCCTGAACCCCTTGTTGTTCCAAAGTCTATACTTAAGGCTTAGAAGTACAGTGTCTACGCATCCGAAAGTGAGTAAAGGGTAAAGAAAGAAGAAACGTCAACCTTCGGCAAGGGAAACTAGGGATGATTTCTATGTTGGCGTTGTCTAGCTTCCAACTGTTCCTGGATGCTTATATCTCGTTCAATCGCTGCCCATGAACGTTCAAGTTCAACCTGGGTAGTGGTTGTTTCAAGAATAGTATTGAAAAGGTTTAAGGCAATGTGTGTTTGATTTGATAATCCGGTTTCGATATTGCGCTGTGTTGGTACAACCGTATAGGGACAGTCATGGAGGAACAATAAAATAAGAAAACCTCAGGGGGAGTTTGAGTGTTGTCTCAATTCGGTCGTATAAAAGAGAGTTTACGGTTTCAGGAATGAAAAAGGAATGCAAATCAAAGGCTCTTTCCCATAACTGGGTTATATTTTAATAAAATGTATGAGGTGGGAGAAAAAATTTAGCTGTCTATCGAGTAAGGCTCCTATCAAGGGAGAATCTCATGTATAAACAGAAGAAGAAAAATGTAAAGAAATAACTCGATGAAGCATAATATATATATAGAATTCTGAAAGTGTTGACTGGTCTTATACCTACTGATAGCTGGTATAGAGGAAAAACAGTAAACAATATAGAAAACCAAAATTCATTCACTATAGTAGAGGTTGCACTAAATTATAGTGAAGCATTCATCAGATACGAATATGAAATGAAACAAAATATGAGATATAAGAAAAAAAACTCATAACACAGTCGTGACGTAATTGAGAATCTTCGAATTTGCTTTATATTAACTCTCAAAATGTAAAACCTCTGTTACAATCGACACAAAAAGGTCCAGCCCCTTTTTCTTTCTTTCTATGGTATATTTATACAGTTTTACAATAAGATGGAATCTCAATCATTGCAAAATTTTTAGTTATGATAGGGAGGAGAGAAATCGCTCCATTTCTTCATCTCTGTCTTTATTTAGTGCTAGAATCTTGTCCTCACGCATGCTCGATACAGGTGACACATCTTTCAACCAGCCGAGATATCAGCCTTGACGGTTCTGCTTGACAATTGGCTTCAAAAGAGTAACAATCTCGGGCTAGTTGCGGTAACCTTTCTTCCATCTGTCTGTCTATGATGTCTATGGCGCACAATTGCACACTTGGTTTAATCATACATTTATCTATTTGGACTATGTTTTCCATAGTCACTTGTGAAATCTCTGCCGAATCTCTTTCCTCTTTTTCCTTTAAATCAAGTGAGATTTTCGCCATATTAATTTGAATCAATGTCTCGGCATTACCTTCGCTAACCATGCCTAGCAGATTACCATCTATAGAACTAAAAGCCTCTTATAAGGATTTCGTTACCCTCTTGGCTTGCAGCTTACCTTTTGAGATGTTGTGCTCCCATTCCTTTAATAGAATATTTCCTCTGGTCTTCTCTGAAATGGGAAACTTGGGAATAATTCCTGATTCCCTGTTGTTTGTAGCTATCACAGCCTCTTGAAAAGCGACTCCTGTTGCTCCAGCTTCTCTTTCTCTAACAGATAAATTTTCCAAAACTTGATTAACCAGTAGGTAGTTGTCCCGAATCACCTCTACCTTGGCGAGTAAATTTCGCTGGGCCGTAGAAACTCTGCTCCGAATCTCCATCGCCTGGGACTGGAACATCCTGATATTTATCACTTTACTTTCGGCGATTTCCACTCTAGCCTATCGCTGTTCGATCAAATATTTTTGTTGGCCTGCTTGTATCTGACCATTCCGAACCACCAGATCTGCTTGTTCGAGCTTAGTCTTGAGCATCTCTATCTCACTTTTATCGGCCAACCTTGTTTTCTCTATTCCTACACTCGCCTGGTCTTTAGCAGCCTTCACTGTTGTGGCTAGTCTGGCTTCTAGGGTTTTGATGAGGCGATTTTTTCGTTTCAGCTGGTTTTTCAAAACCCCGACTGAAAATTAGTTCACTGTGGCATATGCCCCTAATGTCCCAGCTATTTCCATCACAAATTGTTCATTCTTCTTGTCCTTCCCATCAGTCAATATTTTGTATTTCTTGGCTGTCGATTCCCCTTCCTGATAGAATTCTCTCTTTACCACTGCCTTTCTCTTTTTATCAAAGAAGAATTCATTTGGAGGGAGATCTTCCACCCTTATAGGCCTCAATTCTTCATTTAAGATCCAACCTGCGTCAATATTTCTCTGAGTTGACTTTTCAAATGCCTAGAGTAAAGTACCCTCGAAAAAGATCTACAAGAGTCAGTTTTGAATTTTTGACCTCTATATTTTTAGTTTGTAAGTCACTACCTATCACCCTTTTCTATCTTTGGGTTTACCTTTTAAAAAGTCAACATCTTTCCGTTTCGCATAATAAGGGATAAGAGTTTTTGTTTCAACCTCGTGAGCTTCAAAGAAGATTGTGGAAAGAAAGTGGGTATTCACAACTCCTCGATCCCCTGCTAAACGAAGGGACGCTTAAATTGATCCTAACTTTCCTAGGTTTTTCAACAATATCGGAGGATTGAGGCTTGCTCAAATAGAATTCCCTAAGAAATTTATTTTCCCTTTTTTCCCTGAGAATGAAGGTGTTGTGAAGGTTAAGGGAAGGTTGTTACCAAGTAATCAAAGTAAGTTGACAGACCTATAATGCAAAATATTACACAGATATCAGCCTTGATACAAACTGATTGCCCCCATCTTTGTGCTCTAAAAAGCAAATTATAAGACAGGTGGTGAAAGGAAATTCAGAAATGATTGCCCCCATGTAGTCCAAGAGACGATGAAAGGAAATTCAGAAATGATTGCCCTCGTCTCAACATTTAAATGCACAAACATATTCCGAAGTGGTGAAATGAAATTCAGTAAAAGGGGCCAGATAACTTCACCGAGGTACTGAACAGGCTCGCTGGCAGTGAAGCAATATCTGAGATATCTGTAAGGTTGTTATACATGAATATCACTCTACTCTGGTAACCAATTATTTTTAAAAACCTGATCTACATCCCAAGTTCAGACGAGGCTTCCTGATTAAAAACATATAATCTTCTTCTTTTGATGCAAGCTGATAGCCACAAGATCTTTTGGGTCTCCTAGAACTGTTTTGATTTTCTTAAGGAAGATCGACATTTAGTAACGGGAAAGGGAAAGTCGTGAAAGGGACTACGGCTAAGTTTAAAAAGAGTATCTGAGTTTGAAAAGATTTTCAAGGTAAAAAATGAAGTCTCTTTCCCCTTTGATACCCTGTTCTCAGGAACCTTTTCGCCTGATTGAAGCTATTGACTCCATTTACCCAATATCGACACGTGGTCTACTGTTCTTCCTGTCTTACAAGAAAACGGGATCCCTAGTTGGAGCCGCCTTTGTTTTTTCTAGCTCGTCTCGAATTTCATGTCTTAATGCTCGAAATCGAAAGATGGTTTTCGTATTTTCCATCTGTGGTTTCAAAATCCCTGAAGTCTTATCACGCGAGCAACGATAATTATTGTACTCTCGAGGCGAGTTCTACTTTTCGTCAAAATTTTTACGAAAGTTAATTAATCTTTCGGTACTCATTGTATCGGGAATTTTTGTTTTAACCCTTTGAACCTCTAACACCCGAAATTGCGATGATTGACTTTGGTTAATAAAAACGTAATTGTGATTAGGCACTTAATTAATTACGTAATTATTTATATTCGCCATATCACGACTCAGAGCTTCGAAGGTATAGTTTCTAGGAAGTTTGCATGCTGAGCTGCAAAACCGTGAGATCACGATGATACGTTTTAATTAAAAGGGAGGATAAACTCAGATTAAGTGTTTAATTAATTATGTTTATATCTTTATCGTGACTTTGCGAATCGAGGGTTAGACAATGTATCTTTTTAAAAGAGAACACGCCGAGTGGCGAAACGCTGACAAAACTTAACCATGGCTTAGCTTTTACCTTTAACCTTGACATGGGTTACTAAAATAAGGACTTCGTGGTTTCGGCTATCGGGGTTACGACAATAAGACTTTTGGATTTAGTGAACGCCGAGGCGCGAAAACCTGATGAATTTTAATCGTGATTTAGGAAAATTTTACTCCCGTTACTGCCCTGGGTAAAATTTTAAAGCGATTTCGCTGTTTCGTTGCTTGGGACTTGTGAACTACGTGATCTATAACATCCAACATACGAAATCCCGAGGAAGAATAAAGGGGGAAAATTTTTGATGAAAAGTAGAACTTGCCTCGAGAGTACAATAATTATCGATGCTTGCGTGATAAGACTTCAAAGATTTTGAAACCACAGACGGAAAATACGAAAACCATCTTTCGATTTCGAGCATTAAGACATGAAATTTGAGACAGACTAGAAAAAACAAAGGCGTCTCCAATACCCCCATCGGGGAATGTTGTCCCTCGAACCCTTGCGGGGGCCCGCTTTCCCCCAGACCTCGCAAAGGAGGTAAAATGTTGGGAGAATGTTTGGTAGTATACCTAGATGACATAACCATCTTCTCAAATAACATAGAGGAGCACATATCTCATTTGAATAAGGTATTCAACAGATGGAGGAGATATGGAATCTCTCTAAAGCCCAAGAAATCCATTTTCTCTTTTGATGAAGGAAAAATCTTGGGATTCATCGTTTCCAAGCACGGTATGCAGATTGAGCTTGAGAGAACCAAAGAAATTTCTAAGATCCCTCCCTCTCATAACAAAACATCTATGCAGTCGTTCCTAGGGAGAATAAATTTTGTAAGACGATTCATTCCCAGATTCACCAAAATGGTAAAATCCCTACAAGACATGATAAAAAATAATGTTGAACTTAAATGGGGGTTTAAATAGAAGGAATCTTTCGACAAAATCAAAGAATATATTCAGAAAGCACCCACACTCTTGATCCCATATTTTGATTGAGATTTCATCCTCTACACATTCTCCTCCGATATTACATTTGTGATTGTCTTAACACAGAAGAATTCAGAAGGAGACAAGTTTCCTATGGATTTTATGATTTCATGTCTACAAGGAGTTGAGATAAATTATATTGAAGTTGATAAACATGTATATGCAATATTCAAAGCTGTCAAGAACTTTCAACCATTCTTACTCAAATCTTGAATCAAGGTTATTGTTCCCTATCCAACCATCAGAAACCTCCTAGTACAAATCTATTTGGTAGAGAAAAGAGATAATTGGATTACGAACCTACAAGAATATGACCTAGAGATCAAATCTGCAAAAATCATCAAAGGGAACGGGCTATGCAAACAGGATGATGAATCCCACTGCGTCGATTCTTAGGAAGATGCTATGTATGAAGACTCTGATCTATTTGAAAAATAAGTTTGTTACATAGCAGTTAGTTCATACCCATAGTTCTACAAATTGAAATATTACTTGACTCATGGATCATCTCCACATTATATGGACCCTAAAAAGAAAAGGTCCCTACGGCTCAAATCCTCCCAATATCAACTTATCTAGGGAATTCTATGAAAAAAAAACTATGATGGCGTATTCCTAAGATGTTTGGAGAAAATATACATTGAGAAGTTCCTGTCTGAGCTCCATGAAAGTCCTGAATCACTAGTCTTTGATAATGAAAAATATTTTTCTTCTCTGAAATTGATTGAATTTTCCCTTGAAAGAAATATCAAATTTAAACACTCAACAAATTATTACCCACAAGGGAATGGTTTGGCATAATCCACTAACAAAAACCTCATCAAAATCCTCAAGAAGACGATTAATAACCATCG
Source organism: Picea engelmannii (assembly GCA_009831015.1). Taxonomy (NCBI): domain Eukaryota; kingdom Viridiplantae; phylum Streptophyta; class Pinopsida; order Pinales; family Pinaceae; genus Picea; species Picea engelmannii. The sequence continues at coordinate 249,189 of ML788439.1, forward strand.
AAGAAACCGATACCTTTCTCTACCAAATTCCCTTTGGGCCAACAGAGTTAATCCCAAATCATCCATCGGTAACTCCCCTTTTTTCCTACTCTATGGATAGGAGGCCACCATACCTACTCACACTTTCTTACTAGCTTTGCAATTGGCCCAATCCATATGTGATGAGGCTTTCCTAGTGATGCAGGAAAGGTTAAACATGCGTTTAAAATTAGAAGAAGAACGAGAGAAAGCTAAAATGAACTTGAGACACCATCAAGAAGTAATCAAAAGGTGGTTCAACAATTTGTATGTGGGTGATAAATATTTTCACGAAGGGGATCTTGTACTCAAATTGGATAAAGAAAATGAATTAAAAGGAAAACACACAAATTTTCAAAAGTTGTTTTTGGGACCTTATCTGATCCACCAGAAAATAGGTCGTGGTACCTTATGAATTAAGACATTACAGGGAGAAGAGGATGAGATCCTTGTCAATGGACGAATCCTAAAAAAATACTTCTCATAATCACCCATGGTGATGGTAGTCTTGTACATAGTAGGAGTTCCTTTTGTTTTTAGTTTTCCTTTCCTAGTCCCTGTATTTTTCTAATCAGTCATATTTTACCTTTATTCACATCCTTTTCCCTAGATGTTTCTCTTTAGTGTTCCTTTTTCTTTTCACTAGTGTCTATCCACAATCATTAGCAGTTTGTGGCTCCTTACTAGTAGTTTCCCATAATCATAACCCTTTGGTTTCATCCCATGTAACCACTTCTCTTTTTGGACACCTCTCACTCGACATATTTTTCTTTCCTAAGGTATCTATGGTTAAATATTCATCTGCTTGTTTGGAACTAAACTTGGGATTTCCATATAATTATGTCTTTTCCTCCCTTCTTACCTTTGCATCATCAGGTTTTTCATCAAACATGTGCACAAGCCTTCCTGCGTATTTCACCGATGGAGACACCTTACAATGTCATCATTGGAATTTAACGATATGCTCTCATCATCATGCTCCTATCCATCTTGCTGACGATGATAATCCCTCTCTCTCTCCTAGTCATTTCCAAACTCACGCGTGACCCTCTCTCGTGAATACACCTCATCCTTTTCCTCTTTATGGGCCCCTCGGTTCAATCAATGCGTAAGTATTTTATCTTTCAATGTGTGTCAAGGTTACGAAGACTAGCATACTTGACCAGTTCATTTCGGCATCGAATTTCTCCCTAGGATATTTCTTATTTTTTTCCCCCTCCTTTCCAATGATGACACTGCCCTTTGTTATCCAATTGTCACATCCTTAATCCTTTGGCTCCTATGAACCGAGTTCTCGTTGATCGCTCCTCCACCATATATCTCACACAATCTATTTAATGGGTCCCCTCACTACCACCTTGATGACTTGTCGGGCTTAGTTATTGAAGGATTAATGCCCAACAATCATGTAATTGAATGTTAAAATTATTGTTAGGTCAAACTTAGACCTTGTAATCATTCTTAAACAATTAATCAAGTATTTGTCATCATCGAGGTTTGTTTCTCACCCATTTCCGCACCTCTTGTCATCATCATCTACCAACTACAACAATTTTGTTGTTTCCCCCCACTTTTTGAATTCTCCCGTGCCTTAATGACTATAACCATCAATCACCTGTGCAAATTTACTCTTTGTGTATGCCCCTTAACGAGTCCAAGTTGTTTCACACTTTTATTGATTGCGTGCGGTTAGGAGGCAATTAATGGATTTTTGTTTTTATAATAGGGAAACTGAGGCTTGTATTATTTCTCACTGGTTCACGAAGGTAAAAAGGAGAAAACCACATCTTCAATCCTCTATGACCTCTGTCTGATCGAATATTTCTCCTGGCTTGTAAACGAGTATGATATTATTTTTTTTTCTTTTGAATACTATTTTTTCAAGGCCAAGAGGACTCTGTTAATTACAATATATTGGTTTTTGCAGATGAAGAGATGTCCATAATTCTCACTAGAAAAGGAAAATCCTAGACCTATGGAGCTCATGTTCCAGTCTCTATCCCAGAGTCATACACTATTTCTAACACCAGCAACCATGATGGGATGGGGGACTACCTCAGCTACACCAAGATTCTGGACATGCTCAAGAATGAAAATTTCCCTCTCGATGCTACATACATTGAGGCATACAAAAATATTAGGAAGATCATAATCCAAATAGTAGTCACTCTCCCAAAGATTTTTCCTTACAATGAGGCAACCAAATCGTTTTTCAGATATATAAAAAAGGATTCAGTGTTAATACTCATTTCTTAAGGTCTCCCAATTTCCTCCCTCAAAGAAAATGACATCGAGACTAGATATCAAACCCCAAAACCAACAACGAGCCTGAACGAGTCTTTTCTTGAAAAGTGCATAGTTGACCATGAAGAATTCGAGACCCTCATGGAAGATTGGTTTTATTATGAATAATGGTTGGCGAAAAAGGGTGAAAGGTATGTTCCAACATGTTATCTTAAAAATCCCTACATGGTGCTAAATGCCATTATCTACCAACTCTTTGGCAAATAAAGTAGCACTCATTTCAGGATGGAATAGTACCCAATGGCCTACAAGAATGCCCAGAATGGCCATGTGTTCAATTAGGAAACCATTATCTCATTTATCATCTCTCAGTGCAGCCAAGATCCCAAGAACATGAAGAATATTTGTTTCTACATGTCGACATATCTAATTTACACTGTGTGCACTGCAAACAAATTCCCAGTTTTCAACTGGTCTCGGACTACAGAGAAGGGCCCAATTCAATTTTACTATTCTCAATTGTGGGAGGTAAATTGTAAGATATTTTTCTATGATATATGCGATTACTTCCTGGACCCTTTACATAAGGCCATCTTCATCCTTTTCCCACACATGATCTCCCATGACGCTCTCAAAGGTTTAAATGATATTGGGGAATGGTACGTGAAGAAATACTACATTTACATTTGGATCTATGGGGCCACAGGAGAACCACACTTTCTACCAAATTATGTGCTTGATAAGTTGTTGGCTAGGGAGATCACATACCATACTATTTAAAAATGGTACACTACCTACCTTTAAAAAAAGAACAAGAAATACTGGAAAATTTTCCCCATACAGGTGGGGTCATATTCTTTGGAAAACAAGAAGCAAGTTGAAAAGGAAGCGAAATAACTCAAGAAGATGTTTCTATGTTTGGGGGAACCCAAATCAACCAACCCTTGGAATGTAGTTTATAAACACATGAAGGCCATCATATTAGAGCCACAGACCATGCACGAGTCTCGGTTCTCCAAGGATGTTTTGCGAGGCACACTGAGTTTCGAGGAAGTGGTGGAAATGATTACTACCGACGTAGCCCCCAAAAAAGTGAGAAAGGATGAAGAACAAGACAAAATGTTGTGGCTGGAGCAGTTCTAAGATCTCCTTCACCAAGATAATAAAAAACTAAGCGAAGAGGAGAAAAATCTAAGAGATAAGAATTTGAAATGGCAAGGAAAGATGACGAGACCGAAGAAAGATAACAACTGATGAAGAAGAAAGAGGTCAAAGATAAGCAGGACACGTTGGAAAAAAGTAGAAGTAAAGATTCTCCCTCTTGGAAGGATGAAACAAGGAAGAGAGAAACAACAAACATAGGTAAGACACCATTGGTTACACCAAGAAAAATCCAAGAAAAGAATAAGAAAGATAAAGCCGACAACATAGAAGTCCAAGACACCATTTCGACAGGGGTCAATGCTATCATCAACCTAGATCTTGAAAGTAATGTGGTCAATATACAAATAGAAGAATGCACCTATTTGGATTCTATTCTAGGAATGTTTTTTCTCACCTCATAAGGAATCATGTTTGAAGGAGAAATGGTCGCAATTGGATATTATTACTACAACCATAAGACCTGAGCCATAGAGAAGAGGGACCCCAAAAGAAAAAGAGGAAAAATAGAAGAAATCCAAGATGCGCCTAAAAGGAATATCAAATGGAAAGTTGAGCCTAATGCAAAGGATAATGCTCCACAAGTGGCATCGATGCTCAATGCCTTTTCTGGGGTAAACATCATGTTGGTGCATGAGGTCACCGTATATTTAGACGATGCAAAAGTGATGATTGCAGAGATGGAAATGACCTCGGCGACCATCAAATAATCTGCTTCCAGTGAGAAAACAAAGGAAATTCAGCAGGCTAAGCATGATTATGGGGAGGAGATTAAAAAGAAATTATAGACATGGGAGGAATGTCTACAAATCAAATTCATTGACTCAATGTCACTGGGCCAGAACTCCCACTCTAGCGAAATGTATCATCTTGAAACCTCACACAATCTGGAAGTGACTAAACTCAAAGCACAATTGGAAGAATTGAGGTCTTTAAATGAAAAAGGTCGAGCCAAATTCTAGAGGGTACACATGGAGAACGAATTTTTGATAAAGACTATAGAATATCACCAAATATAGACAACGATTCTCGAGGTGGTGAAGGCAAAATCCTTGGAGAAAAATGAAGAACTTTGGAGCATGCAGAAAAGGTTGTTCAATGAACTTGACAGAGTTATTGTGACTGAATATGAATGAGTGTAGTTTGAATCTCAGGTGAAGGATGTCCAGGAAAAGTATCAAAAATACCTGAAAGTTTATGACACAATCGCATAATGGCAAGAATCATCACCAACATTTCCATCTCTAGAAACCCTCTCATCGTATTCTGACGAGGAGAGAATCCATGATCACCAACTACTAGAAATATGTATGGAAACGATTATCGAGGTGTTAAAGACCCAGGAATAAGTAATGGTATCCTGTACAAAGGTATGGAGGTGGTCCGACAATCTTCTCTCTCTATTTGGAATGGATCCATTCAGGGAAATCGAAAAAGATTCATTAACCAAGATGATCATCAAAGACTTGAACAACAAACAAAACTTGACTCAGATATCAATTGAAGCAACCATTGAAATCAATGCAGAGGTTATTGAAAAAAGACTGATCCAACCATCCAAAATCATCACCCTAACTGAATATTCCGTGCAATGTGTTGAGCATAGCCTCATAACGAAGATCATCATTCTCATGTACAAGAATTAGGATGACCTAGAGAGGACATAGTTTCTTTGAGTATATTCCATACTCGAAGACTTCAATAATTGGAAGGTATTCGTTGATGCAAGGGAAAAAATGTGAGGGCTCCCCTCAAGGATTATTTCTATAACTAAAATTTTGTAGGGTAAATCAGATCATTATAATTATGCCATAATCGGGAAAGGAAAGCTAGAGAATCGCTTCAGTATCCCAACTGTTATCAATATGAGCATCGAAACAAAGTCCCATGGCACCTTTATAAATGGGATAATTTTAATTGAACAAGGGATTTTGGTTCTTTCGAGAAGGATTAGTATTTTTACTGTTATTTGAATAAAGGACTACTCATATCCATGGACTACTTAAGACAATTTGGAAAACAATGGCTTTTCTATGTATGATTGTGACTACTCATATCCATGCATATTTGTTTGGTGATAATGGATGTTAATCTTTAAAATATTTCCTGGTTAATATTATGTGTTTACAATCTTTATTTTTTTCCTTTATGTACAACAACTCTGTAGCTTAGTTTGTCAAACAATTTTTATTGGTTGTAAACAAATTCTTGGTCACAATTCTATATCACCTTTGTCATGAATTTATTCTACATAAGTAACACACATTATTCACTGTATTCATTTATTTTGATAGTTTTCTCCTGATCAAGATAGGTTAGTTTAGTATTAGTTTAGAAAATTCATTTTAGAATAATAATCATACACCTTAACTTAACTTAAGCTAGTTGTATTTACTCATTTTTATTTCTTTTTAATTCATATGAGAACCTTCGGTTCTTAGATTAATATTTATTTAGTATTTAGTTAGTTGGTAACCAAGCCAAAATCTAGTTGGAAGTGATACCCCAAACGAGAGTGGGTCTAATTGGGGAATGCCATCGGGTGTTTTCCCTCATCTGATTGAACAGTTCATTATGGCCCATCAAAAACATGCCAATTGCAAAATTACTTATCCACACCACTCAATCACTGTAATAATTGTGCATCCATGATGTGACTCCGATGCATATTGACTGTAGTGTTTAAAAATGATTAATTTAATTCCCTTTTCTTACCTTAAATTGTAACCCTATCTACTATTTCTTATAATTGTTTTCTTAGCAAATTAGAAAGACTGGAACCGAAAGGTGTCGAGCTGCTGGAAGCATATTCTAAGTTCATTGATCAATTCAAACAAGCTGGTTGGTTCTCTCCATGAGAAAAACTTTGAGGATCTAATCGAGAGGTCGCTAGGGCATTTGCAGAAAAAATGGATGGAAGCAAGGTCAAACTTGGATATTTGAATCTACATGTTTCATAGGTATCCATTGCAACTGCTGCTAGGTTACCCACGAATGGAGAAAAATGGTTTAATAACCAAACCATTACCCATACAAAAATCAATCAGTTTTTAAAGGAAAGGAATCAAAACCTTGACTGGAGCAAAGACATTCCAAGGAGTTGGCTCAAGGATGAATGGGGTGAAGTTCTGAAGATGGTTCATAGGTAAATTACTTTTGAAGGTAGATATACTATTACTTTGATGTATTACATGATATTTTTATTGCATTTCACAAGAGAAAGGAGAATGAGTCTTCTATTTGTTTTGTTAAAAATCTTAACAAAAATGCCAGCTAGGTTTCAAACTCATCCTGAAAAAACCAAACATAGTGTCATCCACTAGGGTTTAATCAAATTGTTGATCATGGAAGAGTCAAACAAAAAACAAGGAAATGGGAACATTTCTTGGTTGGATTTAAAGAAAAAATTCACAAACCTCAGGCTACAAAAGAAGATACCCCCATTGAAAGAATCAAAATTCTTTAAAACTCTAGAGATATGGTTATCATGTATTCTTCTATAGAACAAGAAATAAAAACATTCACAAGGATGACCAAGAGTGTTGCAAGAAAGATTTCCTTTGAAGAAAGGATTACATCAAAAGAGGCAAAACAATATGTCCTAAAGAAAAGGAGTCCATCTCCTGAAGTTAATAGGGTCTATAATAGGAAAAAAATAATAAAAAATACGATTGATCAAATTACTATTGAGCTAGTCATTGAGAATACATCAAGTAGTATGACAATTAAAAAAGGATTTGGGAAATCCTCTTAGAAATAAAAATAGAAAATTCTAGAGGAAAAGGTGTCTAGAAGACCACATGCCCACATAACCAATAAATTGAGGTTAAATGAAAAATTGATTGCAAACCCTACTTTTAAGAACACAATCCTGACCATAGAAGACGATTCAAAAGGATCCTTGCTAGAGAATGAGGAAGGGAAAATAGATCTAGCATCCCCTAAGCGTGTTCCAGATAAGATGAAGAAGAAGAATAAAAGAACAACGAAGACAAAGAAAAGCATTCCTGAACCTGAAGAAGTCAGTCAATCCTTGGAATTGGGAGATTTGGAACGTCAAATTTCCCTACCAATTGAAGAAAATGTATATGATATACCTAAAATAGCTACAGAGGAACATGTGGTTTCATCTCATCCAAGTCAGAGTAAGTATATCTTAAGCTTACCATATTTAGATAGTGAGGATTCTGATCCATAAAAGAATTAGCATAATAGGGAGGTGCCAGGACAAGAACTAGTTACAATGACACAACTAAGCACCAACAAAGGGGACACGAAAATAAGGAAGCTTTAGAAAAAGTTGAACAATTTTAGCAACTTGATTAAGAACCTCAAACATGAAAATGCTATGTTGAGAAAGCAGAATAAGAAGGTGATGAAAAAGAAGGAAAATATGGCCAACAAACACAATAAGTTGTGTACTTGGGCTTAGAAGATATACCAAAACAATGGTAAGTTTCTTATAAAGGGAATGAAATTGAAAAGAAAGTGGCCGCAGGAGAAACGAAGGAATCAAGACAGGGAAAACCTCAAGTTGCTTGCATAATCTATTGAACATGTTATATGAGGATAAATATAGAGATTTCAAAAGGTAAGTACCAAATGATATCAAGGATTGCATCAACAAAACAGATCAATTTTGGAGAAGGACATGAATCTAGAAGATGATTCAAAATTTTGAATACTGAACTTCCAGTAGCAAATTTTACACAGGAAAACTCAAAAGTGCTATCGAAACTTCTGAGAATAACAATTTTGCACTATTTTGTGAATTCCAACTATGTAGCATTTCTACAAAGATGTTGATCCTATTAAAAACCCTCATTCATATGTATATCTTCTTTCTAAATTTTGTATATGGAAAATATAATGTTGAAATATAAGATTGAAAAACCCTCATTCATATGTCTATATTCTTTCTATCTTCTTTTTGAGACTACCAAAGCTTCAACATCATCTACACCTTCACTAAAAAAATAAACCAGAGGGAATCCATATCCAAAGAAAGTTCCAAATGTATCAAATCCAGAAAAATTTATAAGGAAATCAAAGCTTATTCAAGGTCAGTCATCATCATCTAAAGGTAAGCCTTTATCTAAAAAATCAGTTCATGTTCTTGAAGAAAAGTCAATTCATGTTCTTGAAGAGCTAATTATTGTTCCATAAGAAAATCCTTTTCCTGTTCCTAAAGAGTTAATTCCTGTTCTATAAGAAAAATTAGTTAATGAGAAAGTTCCATTAGAGGTTGTTCCTTTGGAAAAAAAGGCATCTATTCATTTGGAAAAACAAGAATCTATTCCATTAGAAGAACAAACATATGTTCCTTTATAATAACAAACATATGAAGCATGGAACCCCTTTTCTTACCTTATTAAAGATGAAGATGATGAAAAAATGTTTTTTTCTAGGAACACCCATGAAATATTTACCTAAGTTTACAAAATAGGAAATAGAGAAAAGCTTATCTTCATGATATCCTCAATTGAGCATATATGAACAATTTCAACCTAAAATAAATATTTTTAATAATCCTCTTGTCATAGAAGAATTGTCGAAATATGAAGAATTCCATCCCCAATAACCTGCAACTTCTTCATCTCCCCTATTATGTCCTCCAAGAACTCAAATCAAAGTTGTACCAACAATGGCCGATGTTCCAAATTCACCAAACATAATGGATGTTATTATTGCTTCTAGATATGCTCCTCTTGTTTTACCTCATAACTCAAATCCTTTGTCAACTAGAGATTACATGAAGTATTTTCCTAGATTCAATACAGAAGGGGATGTCACTACTGAGGAACACCTAGCATCCTACTACAATTTTACAAACAATTTTAATATAGAGAATGTTGATGTTTGGATGAGAGTGTTTGTCCAAATCCTAGATGGAGAAGTGAGGAAATGGTTTAGAATTATTCATTCAAATTCTATTCTCGATATTGAATTTTTTTATGAGACTTTTCTGAGACAGTGAGGGGAAAAACATTATTTGTACTACATTACTGAGTTTTGGGCCTTGTAAAGGAAAAATATTGAATCTGTGTCAGATTTCACTAAAAGATTCAACAAAATGTACAAAACAACCCCAGCCGAAATCAATCCCACTGAAACCTCTGCCAATATCACATTTTCCAATGCATTTGATGCTGAATTTTCTTTTCTATTAAGAGAAGGAGATCTGCTACTTTAAGCCTCATGCAAGAAGAAATTGTGGAAGTGGAGAAAAATATTCTAGCTGCTGAGAAATTAAAATCCAAGCCTGATAGAGACAGAAAGAAACATAGATATGACGTTCCTTATTCTTCCAATGCACCAACAATTGACCCAAAAATTGAAGAGATGTCTAAAATGATCAAAACCTTGACATCAGAACTAGCTAGGCTGAAATTTGAAGGAAAACAAACAACAAATAGACATGCTCATGATGGTGGGAAAAAAAATCAAAATCAATATTAGATACCAAATAATTCCCCTAAGATATTATAGAGAGAGAGAAGGAATAATGAGGATCAAATAATTTCCCCCCCTTTCTAGAATAATGCAGTTGAGGAGATTGAAGAAAATGATGACATTGAGAATAATTTGAAATTATTTTTAATGAAGTAGATCTACCTTCTATCCATTTGACCCAACATGACTATGGATATTCTTTGGTATTGAATTGGTTCTATGAGAACAAAGAGGAGGAAGAAGTTTTTCAAAATGAGCCTCAGAAGAAATATGATTCGAGACCTAGGCAAAATGGAGCATAGTCAAATCTACAAAAACAAATTAAGAAAGAAAATTCTCCAGCTAAGCAAGGTCCAATCAAATATGTAGGAAATAAACCATATCAACATGTCATCAATACTGGTGTTTCATAGGTAAAGGAGACAAAGAGACAATTGATTCATTTTAATTTGGAGAATGAAATTAGTAAAATTAAAATACATGTGCCTTTTGTAGAGTTAATGAAGGATACATCTTTTAAGGATTCCATCTTGAATATATTGTAGTCCCCTACATCTTATATTTCCTTAGAGACAATAAAATTACAACATGAGAATCCTACAATCATGATTGGCCCACATATCGAGAACAAATCTGAATCTTCACCACCATTTTATATATCACTGAATGTACATAATGTTTTTTTTCATAATTGTCTTATGGACTATGGAGCTTCTCATAATGTAATGAAAAGGTAGTTATGGATGAGTTGGGATTGGATATCACAAAACCTTATCATGACCTATATTATTTTGATTCTAAGAGGGTTAAATGTTTGGGAGTTATTAAAGACTTGGTTGTGACATTGTCTCAACTTCCTATGAAAAGTGTTGTTATGGATATTGTAGTTGCTGACATACCACCAAAGTTTGGAATGATGCTATACATATATTAGGAAAATAAGGTAGGAGGATCTCTGCAAATGGACCTAACATATGCTACCATTCATATCTTTGGAGGAGAACACGAGAAATTATATAGAGAAGTATGGTTGGCTTACATAGTCCGTGATCATGATAACCCAATGAATCATCCTATTTATGCAGTTGATGATGAAATTGGTTCTTATATATTACACATTAGTGATTATGCTTCAGAGATGGAAAATTTTGATAACATGCTCAATTGTAAGAAGGAAACAGGTATGGAAAATAGTTTTTGATGGATTATCTTCTAAACAAGGATATGGTGCTAGGATTGTGATTATTTCTCCTTCCAAAGATGTTATATCTCTGTCATATATGATTGAATTTGACACCACTAATAACATTGCAGAATACAGGGCTCCATTGTTATGGTTAATAGTTGTTAAATATATGTTAATTGATAAATTCTCAGTCTTTGGTGACTCAGAGTTAGTCATTCATAAAATTAGAAATCTCTATTAGACCAAGCATCCAAGATTGAAACAGTATAAAAATGAGGTATGGGATTTGGTTGAGAATTTGTTTTTGGATTTCAACATAACATTTGTTCAAAGAAGTTTCAATCAACATGAAGATTCATTCGCATTAGCATCTAGCATTTTTAGGACTCCCTTGTGTCCTAAATTAAGGTATGAAGTTGAATTAAGGCATATGCATTCAATCCCAGATAATGTAAAACATTGTAAAGTTTTTAGTGATGATTGTGAATTGATAATATTTTTAGAATCAATAGAGGAATTTTCTTCATATCACATAGATCGATACGAGGATGTAGGCGAAAATCAAAATGAAAACAATTTTTTGAATATGATTACAAATAATGAAATAATTGAGCTAAAAACAAATCTTATTCCTAAAGGCCTAGTCCCATTAGAAATATTGTTTGACAACAATGATGTGTGTTTGAAACCTTCTATTCATTATTTAGAAGAGAAATTTATTAGCTACAAAATAGGGACTGAGTCAGAACCTAATCTTGTTAAGCTGCCAAAATCATTTCCTGATGAAATATGACAAAAATATGTTGATTTGATGAAATAATTTCAGATGTATTTTCCTAGACATATGAAGACTTAAAAACCTGTCATACCAACATAATCCAACACAAAATTACTCCAAAGAAGAATACAAAACCTTTTAAACATAAATTAAGACATGTTAATCATGTGTTTCTCCCTGTGATTGAGAAGGAAGTGAAGAAACTGTTGGATGCAAAGATCATTGTGTTATTAAGATATTCTGATTGGATTGATAATTTAGTACATGTGAGAAATAAAAATGGGGAAATTAGACTCTGTGTGGACTTCAGGAACCTCAACGAATTCTCCTTAAAAGATAATTATCCATTACCCAAGATGGATCACATTCTGCAAAGGGTTGTGGGTGCCTAGAGAATATCGATGATTGATGGATATTTTGGATGCAGCCAGGTATCAATACATGAATAAGATAGGGAGAAAACAACCTTCACTACAACTCGGGGTAATTTTATGTATGGAAAAATTCCCTTTGGCCTGATGAATGTATGAGCAACCTTTCAGAGGGTCATGGACATTGCATTCATAGGAGAGAAGGATAAATTTATTTTTATCTATTTAGATGATATAACTATATTCTCCAAGTTTGATGAAGAACACCTACAACATATTAGACAAACATTCAATAAGTGCAGGAAATATGGGTTGTCATTGAATACTAAGAAGTCTCACTTTTCAATGACATAAGGTAAACTTCTTGGCCATATTGTTTCTCCAGGGGGTATAATGATTGATCCATATAGAGTTGAAGCCATACAAACGATTAGCATGCCAAGGAACAAGAAGGATATACAACCTTTTTTAGGTAAGATTAATTTTTGAGAAGGTTTATTCCCAATTTCACAGAGATTGTAAAATTTATAACTACCACGCTTAGAAAATATAGCGATTTTAAATGGAATTTGGAAGGAAGAAAATGTTTTGACACCATCAAGCATGCCCTTATTGAAGCACCAATTGTAATAATACCATATTATTCCAAGGAATTTCTAACATATTCTTTTGCTTCCAAAGACATTATATTTGATGTACTTTTGCAGAAGAACTTTGATGGACTGGAGCAACCAATTGCATTTTTTAATAGGGAATTAAGATATGTAGAATTGGAGTACAACATCATTGAAAAGGAGGCATATTATCTGGTAGAAGCATTAAAATCCTTCAGAACTTATATTTTTCATTCTAAAGTGGTTGCTTATGTGCCCAACAGTATTGTGAAGGAAATATTAACACATCCTGACAATGATGGAAAAATGGGTAGGAGGATTGCTAAGATCTTGGAATATGAGCTAGATATTAAACCTACCATGTTGGTAAAGGGGCAGGGTTTGGAAAATTTGTTGGTAGATTCAAACTGTAAATCTCTTAGAACAAATTATTTTTCCTCAGCCGATGGAGTTGCTTAGAGTAATGGAGATAATTTTCAGCTACACCAAAAGTTTTCTTATTCATCATGGTATAAGGATATTGTATATTTTTTGCAAAATTTGCAAGCTCCACCTAACGTTTACAAAGAAAATGTAAGATTTCTGAAATTGAAGGTTGCAAAATACTGTATCATGAATCAATATTTATTTTGGAAGGACCCTGGTGGTGTGTTACTTAAATGTATTGATGAAGAAGAATCCCACAAGGTAATCTCATAATTACATAAAGGTGAGTGTGGAGGTCATGATTTTTGGAAGGCCGCAACATATAAAATTCATAGGGTTTGCTATTATTGGCCCACACTGTTCACATATGTATTTTCCAAGGTTAGGTCTTGCGTTGAGTGTCAGATATTTTCTGGAAAGTAGAAATTAAAGCCTTGACCTTTGAATCCTATTGTGGTGAATGTTCCTTTTCAACAGTGGGGACTGGACTTTATAGGAGAGATACATCCTCACTCAAGTGGACAACGCATGTGGATCCTCACAGCCATAGACTAATTTATAAAGTGGATAGAAGTTATTCCAACCAAGAATGCAACAGAGAAGGTAATTATCAATTTCTTGGAAGAAAATATTTTGGTTATATTTTGGTGCCCTAAGAATATTGTTACTGATAATTCTCCAGGCTTCAAGTCTGGTACTATGGTCAATTTTTTCAATAAGTATAATATTACTCTTAAAAATTCAAAATCATACCACCCATAGGGAAATGGGTTAGCCGAATATTCAAATAAATATATGATGAGGATCATTAAAAGGTTGCTAGAAAAAAACAAGAAGGCTTGGGATTCCAAGTTAAAATATGCATTGTGGGCTGACATGATTAGCACCAAAAATTCCTTTGGAACCTCCCCCTTTCAATTGGTGTATGGAATTGATGTAATTTTTCTTGTTCATTTAGGATTTCTAGTAATGAAGTTTTTGTAGGATGAATATGAGGAACCAAATGATATGAAAATAAGTATTTTTCAATTGATAGAAGTACAACAGACCATAGAATTGATGAATGAAAAGGATCAGATCTATCATAACAAAGTCAAATCTATTTTTGATAGGAAGACAAAGCAAGATAATTTTCTCCCAGGAGATATAGTCTTAAGGTGGGATGATAGAGGAGATGATAAGGGAATCCATGGTAAGTTTTATTATATTTGGTTTGGGGAATTTAAGGTTGCAAAATTTATGGAAAATAACACTTTTATCTTTCAAAATCTTGAAGTTGAAGATCTATTTGGAGGCCCTGTGAATGGGCTCTTTCTCAAAAATTTATTTTACTAAATTCATTGGTGGCTTGAATCCACTGTAAATATTGGTGTGGTATGAAATAGATTAGATGAATAAAGAATCCATATCCCAATGGAAAAGAACTAGTATAGAGTTTGTTATCATAATAATTCTCCAGTTTGCTTCAGTTTTGCTGCTCAGTTTGGTTGGTAGTATTCAATATGTATTCAGCCTGGATTATTTAATAAACGGAGAAACTAGTTACAATTATGTAGATCGAGTTTAGAAGAAGGAATGTGGTCATGAAGTTCTTGTAGCCTCGTAGGAAGGACTCTATCCCCAGTTGGAGCCAGGTGTTAGCACCTAATTTATAGTGACAAAAATATTTCTTACTTTCTCCAAAGTTATATTAGGTCAGCATGGTATGTCTGAGTCAGTTTGGTTTGTTTGGTATAGTCTATTGTAAAAATTTACAAAATTCGGTAATAAGTCTTAAGGGGTGTCTTCCATGAGTCAAAATCAGGTCAAAAAGTCAGTTTGTTTTATGAAAAGCATGGTTTCCCAACAAAAAAGTTACAAAGTAAAAAATCATTACCTTTGTTGAAGTTTTGAACATCCAATAGAGAATTGTCGCTACCAGAAGTTCTACATTAGGGTTTAATGGGTAATTAAAGGTTATAGTTATACTAAATAAGTCATACATATCTTGTTTGGTGATTCAGTTGAAAGGTTATCACACGATGGTACATCCCAATATTGATGGTTATGTCCTCTGACAAATCATTTTCGATCTTTGACATGTCAATTTTAAAATTAGTTATCCACACCACCCAATCACTATAATGATTGCACAC
Organism: Picea engelmannii; assembly: GCA_009831015.1. Taxonomy (NCBI): domain Eukaryota; kingdom Viridiplantae; phylum Streptophyta; class Pinopsida; order Pinales; family Pinaceae; genus Picea; species Picea engelmannii. Next base: position 264,575 of record ML788439.1, read on the forward strand.
TCATGATGTGACTCTGATGCATATCAGTTGTAGTGTTTAAAAATTATGAATTTTATGCCCTTTTCTTACCTTAAATTGTAACCCTATCCATTATTTCTTCTAACTATCGGCTTAGCGAGTTAGAAAGACATAATTTGTAGTTTGCAGGAAATGGGTAAAGGAGGAAATGTTGTGTGTGTGGAATCAGAAGGCTTCGAGCTACTGGAAGCATATTATGATTTGGTTAATCAATTTAAACAATCTGGTTGGTTCTCTCTATGAGAAAGAAATTCAAGGATCTAATCCAGAGGTTGACAAAGCATTTTCAAAAAAATTCGATGGAATCAAGTTCAAACTTGGATATTTGACTCTACAGGTTTCATAGGTGTCCATTGCAGCTGCTGCCAAGTTACCCATGGATGGAGAAAAATGGTTTAAGAACTAAACCATTACCCATACCAAAATAAATCTGTTTTTAAAGGCAGAGCATTAAAGCCTTGACTGGAGCAAAGGCATTCCAAGGAGCTAGATCAAGGATGAATGGGGAGAAATACTGAATATGGTTCATAGGTACATTAATTTTGAAGACATATATACTATTATGATGTATCACATGATATTTTTACTTCATTTCACTAGAGAAAGGAGAACGAGTCTTCCATTCTTTTTTGTTAAAAAAGCTTAACAAAAATGTCGGTTAGGGTTCAAAATCAACCTGAAAACACTAAAAATAGTGTCATCCACCAGGGTTTAATAAAATTGTTGATCGTGGAGGAGTTGAACAAAAAATAAATGACTTGGGAACATTTCTTGGATGGATTTAAAGAAGAAATTCACAAACCTCAGACTACGGAAGTAGATAAGCCCATTGAAAGAATTAAAATTCTTAAAAACTCTAGACATATGGTTATTGAGTCTTCTTCTCTAGAAAAAGAAATAAAAACATTCAAAAGGATGACTAGGAGTGCTGGAAAAAGGATTTCCTTTGAAAGAGGAAACATAATATGTCCTAGAAAAAATAAATCCATCTCTTGAAGTTAAGAGGGTCTATAATAGGAAAAAGAGAAGAACAACTAATATTTATCAAATTACTACTGAGACAATAATTGAGAATCCTTCCCATGGTACAAAATTTAAAAAAATATCTGGGAAATCCTCTCAGAAAGAAAAATAAAAATTCTAGAGGAAAATGTGTTAAGAGCAACACATACCCATAAAACCAATAAATTGAGGATAAATGAAAAATCGTTTGCAAACCCTACTTTGAAGAACAAAATACTCACCATAGAATAAAATTCAGACGGATCCTTTCCAGAGAACGAGGAAGGAAAAACAAAGACAAAATCCCCTAAGCCTGTTCCAGAAAAGCTGAAGAAGAAGAATAAGAGATCAATGAAGACAAAGCAGAACATTCTCGAACCTGAAGAATTCAATCAATCCTTGGAATTGGGAGATTTGGAACTTCAAATTTCCTTGCCAATTGAAGAAAATGTACATGATATACCTGAAATAGCTACATAGGAATATGTGGTTTCATCTCATCCAATTCAGAGGAAGAATATATTAAACTTCCCATATTAAAATAGTGAATATTTTGAGCCATAAAAGAATGAACATAATAGGGAGGTCCTAGTACAATAACCAGTTACAATGGCACAACCAAGAACCAACAAAAGGGACAAGAAAATAAGGAATCTTGAAAAAAATTTAAATAAGTTTACTAGCTTGATCAAGTACATCAAACATGAAAACTTTATGTTGAGAAATCATGATAAAAGGTCATGAAAAAGAAGGACAAGTCGGAAAGCAAAAATAATAAGTTGTGTACTTGGGCTCATAAGTTATACCAAAACAATGGTAAGTTGTTTAGACAGGGCAGGAAAATGAAAAGAAAGTGGTTGCAGGAGAAAATAAGGAATCAAGACAGGGACAACCTCAAGTGTCTTGCAAAAGATATTCAACATTTTCTATGAGGATAAATACATAGATTTCCAAAGGAAAGTATCAAATTCTATCAAGGATTGCATCAACAAAACAAATCAATTTTGGAGAAGGACGTGACTCTAGAAGATGATTCAAAATTTTGGAGACCGGACTTCCAGTAACAACTTCTACACAGGAAAACTCAAAAGTGCTAATGAAACTTCTGAGAATGACAATTTTGCACTATTTTGTTAATTCCAAATATGTAGAATTTCTCGAAATTTGTTTATCCTATTAACAATCCTCATTCATATGTCTATATGCTTTCTAATTTTTTTATGTGCCAAAGATGGGATCAAAATCTAAGATAGAAGGTGGTCAAAGAGAAATTAGAAAGTGGATCTAGAACTGAAAATTGGATTTCATGCTCCAAATTAGGAAATCCGATTATGATGTCTACACACACTATTTATGTTTCAAAGTTAGGTTCATATCCATTTGTTTTGGATCTTAGATATATTTTTGAATCAACAATGTATTTATAAAAGTACAAATGAAAACTGAAGGAGAGGGTTGAGTTTTGGATTCAAAAAATTGGTTGTAAAGATATATCTTATACAAAACTGCAGACTTAATGAATACGTTTCATTACTAAAGAAATCATGTGAGTTTAGTATCAGATTGTGTCTCTTGTGTTCATAAATATCTTTTTTCTTATTTGCATGAGATGACTATTGATGTAGCATACATTAATGGTTCATGGAGTATAGGTTCCTGAATAATATATCTTTACTTTGATTGCCTGTATTTCATAAATTTCATTCAATTACTTCAAATTCATAATTGGAAATATTTTTTGGTTATATAATATTCAATCTTGTGAATATATTGATTGAACAACTTGTGAAATTAATATATTTACATTTTTTCTTTTCCTTTCTACCCTCTTTCACATATTTAATTCAAAGTGTCTGAAAATTGACCTCACATGCCTTCAATCCATGATATGTAGTAAATGAGTTTGAGAGTAATCATTGATTTTAATATCCCAACCTCAGTTGTTTGATCCATCAACCAAAATACAAACTATTGTCTTTTGAGGTGCCTAGGATTTACTCTATTAAAGTCAAGAGTAAATGCTAGGAGCTAACACCAAGATTTTTTTCAAGAAATCATTATGGTCATTTCTCCAAGTAGTTGTTAATTCTATAGGCCGCATATACTCACAACCAACTCACAACATTAACACAATAAACCAACATACCTAGGGTAGTTTCATATTTACTACTAGGCGCCAAAACACCAATAAAAATTAGAGAAATTACAAATTAAATAAGTAGGGTTGTTACCAATGTAAAATAAACCATTTTCCATTAGAATGCAAGCTAGAACAACTCTACTATAGCTAAATATGGGATCCAATCTTCTCCTCTTTCAAGCAGAAACATTATTTAAGTAAACATAGAACACACAACACCTTCTCACAACATCTTAAGATGCATATAAAAGAATTTTTATTCCCACAATAATAATTGTGGGTTTTGACATGATAAACACAATCCACTTGTGCCATATCCAACTGACAAGCATGATCCTTTTGTGCCTATATATATTGCAGGCTACAATCATAATGACATTTTTTATATATTGTGAAATTTACAAAAATAAAAGGGAGTTTTCCCAAGGAAGACTCGATAGAGAATGACATAGTTTAAAATGATGTAAGGATCCTCGCTCAAAGTTGTAATTTAGGAGAAACTATGTCAAGAGTCACCACTTCATTCATACATTTACTCAAACACTTGAAATTTAAAACCTTAACTGCAACGCAAACAAGAGTGTCATTTACAACCATCACTCTATTCACTACATGATGTTTCTTCTTTACGAACATATTTTAACTATAACAAGTTCCATTTATACATAACAAGAACAAATTTGGTTAGTTTAAGAATTTATTCATCCAAAGTTCTTCCAAAAAAAATCTTATTGATTTTACAACATACATACCCATGCATTTCTTGGGTAGAATTTGCAACAACTTCTTACGAATGGAATATAAAATGCATTTTCCCTCTTGTTTCCAACAACAAGTTAGTGCAACAAAAAATTCCTCAATTTAGGCCAACTACAATCTAGAGCATTGATCGTTGTGACTAGTTAAGCCTTCCAACCAACAATCATGTTAGTACATACTCTCAACAATATAAATTAGATTGTTAACATCACACATGTCATAATAAAAATAACAACATAAAAATATGCATGAAATTTGATGAACAAATATAAAGTAAATACTTGATAAGATGAACAATTTCAATTGCTCAATGAGTGCCCAAGCCTTCAATTCCCTTACCTTTTCTATTTCAATTAAGGATAATAGGTTTCGACCCTACCACACCTAGGGAAACATTCCTCTCCTTGAACATATGCACTGTGTGGAATCACATCCAAGAGTAGAAATAGTAATTACACCAACGTGATATGCACTAGTGTGGTGTACCCTCAACAACCCCTCTAAGTTTTGAGCAAAACTTGGAGCCCCCTATTTCTTCTTTTTATGGGATTTATATTGATCTTATCTACTCATTTCCCCCTCTTTCTTCTTTTTTTATGATTTATATTGATCTTATATACTCATTTCCTTACAACTTGGTTTCTTTCAATTCTTTTGAAATGAATAAGTTATATGAACCTCCATGTTTCACTCTCTTAATTATGACTTAGTTTCATTCCTTTGAATTGAGTTGATGTTTTACTTTAAAAGGTTTTTAACTTACTTACTTTTTAAATTTTACTCCAATTTTCCAAATATAGCCCCTTTCCTTATCTAGTTTCTTTATTAAGTTCGATCTCCTTTTATTTTGATTGAAGTTTCTTTTATTTTGATTGAAGTTTCTTTTCTTTTGAATCCAAGCCTTTTTGTTTGAACTCTTTCAATTATCTTTTCCTCGTTATCTTTATTATCTAACTTTTCCCTTCTAATTTCCAAGTCAGGATCAATTTTCAAATCAGCCCCCTTTTCATTTTACTCATGTTCTCCTTGCCTAACTTCAAAATCATGCTCTAATTCAACATCATGCCCTTTCTATTCTTCATCCAAATTGTTGGTTGTGGAGCCTGATTTCCTGATTTATATGCAAGTATGCCTAGCACTCTTTTGTTGGGGGTTCATGGTATGTCCCCTGAAATGGCCTTCGGGTCAATTTGGACCATTCATTATAAGGTCAAGATCTGATGATAGAAGTTATGTAAGGGTTTTCGCCCAAAAAGGAAACCCATTTTATATGAGGTGATCCAGATTATTTTCGGTAGGAAATGAGAGCAGATATATAACACAGAAATATACAGATATATATCATATATATATAACAAGAGGCACAGATATATAGTAATACACAATTTCTATTAATGAGTGAAATGTACAAAACTACAGAAATACAAAGTGAAAGACTCGCTAGAATGGTGGCAACTTATCTTTGAGAAGAGATGTGATGGATACTCGCATTCGCCAGAATATGATTGTTACAATGAGGCTCCAAGGAATTTTTAACATAAAGAAAATCCAAAACCCTAACCCCGGAAGATGAAAATCCAACAGTTTTGTGGACCCTGTTTTGGGTAGTTTGGTGTATCAACTTCCTGGGGGTGTAACTTTGGCATACAATCTCTGTTTAGGGCACACAATAGCTCGTTGGAAAGGTATCATCTAGGAGATTAATTTTGGGGGATCAATGAAAGACTTTAGATATCATTGAGGTGATCGATCCCCAAAAAAACTTCATTTAGGCCGTAAACAATGGCCCCAAAAGTTTAGGAACTGAAAAACTGGTAAAAATAGTAAGTTGTCAGGAAACTGTTTTGAGACAGTTGGAATAGGTGGGTGGCCATTGATATCCACCTATATAAATCATACCTCATTAGGAAGCAATGGTATTCATTGTGTTGAGTCCTAGGGGGAGAGGGGAAAGTGATTATTGAATTTGAACCTTGATGATATGTTTTCTTTGCTAGAGAAGTTAAGCTGCTTAGCTTGTTGAAGGCTGTCATGAACCTGTGGCTCGAAGGGTTGGACCTTTTTAACCAATATGGGTACATGAGATGAATGTGTGCATAAGGAATCCTTGTGCTTGGATTCAATCTTGTCGACTTGTTTCTACTAAACAAAAGTTGCTTGGACTGAAGCTATAGTGTTTGCGGTGTTCTTCTATTCACCTTTTGAATAGATTGTGAAGAAGCTGAATTTTCTAGTATGAGATACTATCTTGTGACATTGTTTAGGTGGGATAGTAGTTGGAAATACCTTTGTTATTCTATAGAGATGACCCCCCAGAGTAACAATGACACCACGAGGACGAGACTCATAAATAGCATAGTTCTTCCACATATATGGCTATCCCAAAATAAAATCACATACATCCAGTGGGGAAACATCACATAATACACCATCCTTGAAGGGATGGATGTCGTATGACAATCAACATTGTTGGATGAGATGAAGACCGTGTCCCTGGTGAATCCACTCGATGTTATATGGTTTTGGGTGTGGTATTGTTGACAATCCCAACTGTTTTATGACCTCTGTAGAGATGAGGTTCTTCTGGCTTCTATTATCAATAGTAAAATGCAGCGGGGTCCCCTTCACCCACATTTGTGAATTAAAAAGGCACTCCCCTTGCTCAAGATCTACTGGTTCTTCTGGTTGAATTTTTACGGTTGTGACAGTAGCAGTGGGGTTTGTATCGATGATATGTCTTCTCCCATTATTTTCTGAATCAGATTCTGAATCTGGATTCAGCTCTTTCTCTTTGATATCAACCACCAATGACTATTTTGAGAAACATTCATCAGTGTTGTGTCAGGGAAGTTTGTGGAAATCACACCATTTTCTAGTGTCCTTTGTCTTTTTGTTACCCTTCTTTTCCTATGGCTTGGAATGGTTTTCTGAAGGCTCATTGTTAGGCACGTCTTTACCATAATTTTCTTATTACATATTTGCATATATGAACTCCCTCTTGTTCTGGTGCTTAAATTTCTGCTTGATTTTAACAACATATCGATAAGCAGCACCGAGTGATGAGATGTCCAGAAAATCCATTTCATTTTGGATGTATCTATGTAGATCCCCATGGTGTTTTAGAACCAAATGTCGCTCATAGTATTTGATACCCATCTTGGTGTGCAAGGTATGAAAGGTATTGATGAACTCCGACATGGTTTGGTTCCTATATTGACACAGCGTGGTCCATCTCATGTACTGGTCTTCATAATTGCCAAGAGTGTAATATTTTTCCTTGACCTCATCCACAAAAAAATCCCTAGTGGGCTCGACCCCATATATTCTAGACTCCTTTGTGTAAATTTTCTTCCAGTAAGTTTCCCACCAATGTTTTACATGGTTGAGAGCCCTAAGGAGTGCAAAGGTGATCTTTTCCCTGTCGAAAAAATTGTGAACAAAGAAATAACCTTCTAGTAGATTTAACCATTTGTTTATGACATCCATATCTATCTAACCTTCAAATATGAGAATATCAAAATTAACCTATACCTTGAAAGGATAGGTGTTTCCAAAGTGGTCTCTTGATGAATATGCCCCTGCTGCTATCAGAAAACGTTGAAGGATGTGGGAAAAATTCTCCATCATTTCATCCCTCTGTCGTGTGAGAGATTTCTCAAGCAACAGATTAATAGAATCTTCTACTCCATCAATTTTATTTTCTTCCACCATGGAGGGATTTTTGGGCGTGCAAGAGCGATTGTCCTTAAGAGAGACAAGGTCAATACCCAACTTTCTATACTCGGACCGCGTCGGGGACATGCACTGAAAAATGATCAAGAGAAGCCTTCTCTGGTACCACTGATCCAGATTATTTTTGGCACAAAATGAAAGAGGATATAAAAAATAGAAGCATACAGAGATATATCATAAATATATCAATAGGTATAGATATACAATAATACACAATTTCTATTAATGAGGGAAATGTACAAAACTATAGAAATACAGAGTGAAAGACTCACAAGAATGGTGGAAGCTTATGTCTGAGAAGCAATGTTATGGCTAATCTCATTTGCAAGAAGATGATTGTTACAATGAGGATCCAAGGCCTTTTTAACATAAATAGAATCCAAAACCCTAACCCCGAAAGATGAAAAGCCAACAGTTTTGTGGACCCCGTTTTGGGTAGTTTGGTGTATCAACTTTTCGGGGGTGTAACTTTGGCATACGAGCTCCGTTTGGGGCGCATGATAGCTCGTTGGAAAGGTATCATAGAGGATATTCATTTTGTGGGAACAGTTAGAGCATTAGGCTATCATTAAGGTGATCGATCCCCCCAAAAAATTATTTAGGCCCTAAAAAATGGCCCCGAAAGTTTAGGAACTGAAAAACTACTAAAAATAGTAAGTTTCCAGGAAACTATTTTGAGCCAGTTGGAATAGGTGGGTGGCCACCGATATCCACCTAGATCTTGAGGGCATATTTTTTGTGACTGTGTATGAGTGTGAATATTTTATTTTGAGAGAAGAGACTGTGAGGTAAATAATAACAAGTTGTAGCAAGTGTGTTGTAGGTTGTATCCCTTCATTTGTTGGATAATAAAAAGGAAGGACCTAGAAATTTCTTTGGTGGATGTAGCCCACACTAGGTGAACCACGTATATCTATGTCTCTATTGTATTTTGTATCTTCTATGTTTTTTTCTGCATTTTTATTTTATTTTATTTCTCATCAATCATGTTGTTTCTAACAACTAGTATCGGAGTCAAAGGTAACTCATAGGAAAAGACCGTTCTTGGTTCGAGTGGGAGCAATGGTGGAACATGGAAAGTTTAAGGTCTATAAATTTAACAACCAAAACTACCAGCTATGGAAGATGAAAATGGAATATTATTTATATCAAATGGATCTATTCCTGCAATTGGGAAGAATAACAAGGAAGTCGATGACCATTAAGGACGAAGAATGGGAGGCTCTTGATAGAAAGGCACTAGGAACGGTACAGATGTGCCTAAAAGCGTTAGTGGATTTCAATATTTTGAAAGAAAAAACAACGGAGGATTTGATGAAGGCACTGGATAAACTATATGAAAAACCCTCAGCGTCCAACACGGTATGTCTAATGAAGCGATTATTTAATATGAAGATGTCAAAAGGTGGGTCTGTTGTAGATCATTTAAATGAATTTAATATGGTTACCAATAAGCTAATTTTGGTAAAATTAGCCTTCGATGATGAGGCTAAGTCTCTTCTAATATTGTGCTCATTGCCATAAAGTTGGAATGAATTGGTCATGGATGTAAGTAACTATATCTCCAGTTCAAACACTCTAAAATTTGATGATGTTATTGGTGTTATCTTTATCGAGGAAATGTGACGGAAAAGCATAGGTGAGACATCAGGTAATGCGTTGATCATGGAGAATAGGGGAAGAAAAAAGGAAAGAGGAAAGATTCCAGGGAATCGTGGGAATTCTAGGAAGGGAAGATCCAAATCTAGACTAGGAAATATAGAGTGCTGGAATTGTGGGAAGAAAGGACATTTGAAGAAAGATTACAGAGCTCCAAGGAAACAAAGAGATGGAAAACAAGAGAAAAATCAAGAAGCAAATGTAGCAGGTGATGTGTTACAATATGATTTGAATATTTTTTTAGATAATATTACTGATTCTTGGGTAGTAGATTCATGGGCTTCATTTCATGACACACTGCATAGGAAAATTTTTAAAATTATGTTCAAGGTGATTTTGGACAGGTTCATTTGGATGATGATGCACCATGTAAAATTGTTGGAATGGGTAAGGTAAAATAAAGAAAAATAATGGAAATCAATGGTTGTTGAAAGAAGTAAGACATGTTCCAGATTTGAGAAAAAATATAATTTCAACAGGGCAGTTGGAAAGTGAAGGTTGTATATCTACATTTATAGATAAGGCATGGAATCTCACTAAAAGATCACTGGTGATAGAAAAAGGAGATACGGTAGGTACATTGTATTTTTGTACTGGTAATGTTGACTCTTCTATATATTTAGCTTCTATAGGAGTGGATATAACACTATGGAATCATAGGCTTGGACACATGAGTGAGAAGGGGATGCATATACTCTACAAAAGGAATTTGTTACTAGATATTAAACAAATTGATTTGGATTTCTATGAGCACTATATTTATGGAAAACAAAAGAGAGTTATATTTCTCAGAGTCGGAAAGGAAAATACGAGTGAAAAGTTAGAGCTTGTGCATACAAATGTATGGGGACCATATCATGTATCATGTCTTGGTGGCTCTCATTATTATGTTACTTTTATTGATGATGCAACTAGAAAAACTTGGGTTTATTGCATTCGACAAAAATATGATGTTTTTGACACTTTTAAGAAATGGAAAGATTGGGTTGAGAATGAGACAGGAAAAAGGTTGAAGTGTCTCATATCAAACAATGGAGGTGAATATTGCAGCAAGGAATTTGATGATTATTTTTCATACCATGGGATTCGTAGAGAGAATACAGTTCCAGGAACACAACAAGAATATGGTGTGTCAGAAAGGATGAACATGACAATCATGGAACGTGCAAGGAATATGAGACTACATGTTGGGTTTCCCTTACAATTATAGGAAGATGTTATAGATACTATTGTTTACTTAATAAACAGAGGGCCTTCAATATCCTTGGATGGTGGCATTCCATAGGAGGCATGGATAGGTAAAAAGGTAAACTATTCATTTATGAAGACTTTTGGCTGTGAAGCATTTGTCCGTATTTATAAAGAAAATAGAACAAATCTTGAAGAAAAATCCTAGAAGTGTACCTTTATTGGATACAATGTTAATGATTTTGGTTATCACTTATGGAATTATGAAAATTATAAGATCATTAGGATTAGAGATTCCATATTCAATGATAAGGTCATGTACAAAGATCAGTTGCAGGGAAAGAAACATGAAAAATAAAAACCAGAATGCACGGTGCTTGATTAGATCACTGAAAAAGAAACTCCAAAGATACCAGAAAATCAAAATGTACAACAACAAGAGAAACATGTACCTAAAACTCATGCAAGTGTTGTTATAATATATACCAGGTTAAGTAGACCCCCTGAATGATACTCTCCTTCATTGTATTATTTATTATTGACTGATCTTGGTGAACCAGAAAGTTATGAAGAGACAATGCAGGTAGACACTAAAAACAAGTGGGAGCAAGGCATGAAAGAGGAAATGGATTCCTTGGTAAATAACCAGAATTAGTACTTGGTTCATTTTCCTTCAGGAAAAATAACATTGCAGAATAAATGGGTTTATAGGTTGAAGGAAGAAGATGGATGAAAAAAGAGGTACAAGTATAGACTTGTTGTAAAGGGGTTTGCACAAAATAAAGGTATACATTTTGATGAAATATTTTCTCCTGTTGTTAAAATGACTTCAATTAGGACTATTTTAAGTCTCGTGGCAGTAAAATATTTTCATCTTGAACAGTTATATGTAAAAACAAATTTTCTCCATGGGGATTTGGAGGAAGAGATTTATATGCAACAACCACAGGGGTATCAGATCAAAGGAAAGGTGAATTTGATATGGAGGTTGAAGAAGAGCTTGTATGGCCTACAATAAGCTCCAAGA
>ML788439.1:279433-316644 GCA_009831015.1 Picea engelmannii
AATATATCTTTACTTTGATTGCCTGTATTTCATAAATTTCATTCAATTACTTCAAATTCATAATTGGAAATATTTTTTGGTTATATAATATTCAATCTTGTGAATATATTGATTGAACAACTTGTGAAATTAATATATTTACATTTTTTCTTTTCCTTTCTACCCTCTTTCACATATTTAATTCAAAGTGTCTGAAAATTGACCTCACATGCCTTCAATCCATGATATGTAGTAAATGAGTTTGAGAGTAATCATTGATTTTAATATCCCAACCTCAGTTGTTTGATCCATCAACCAAAATACAAACTATTGTCTTTTGAGGTGCCTAGGATTTACTCTATTAAAGTCAAGAGTAAATGCTAGGAGCTAACACCAAGATTTTTTTCAAGAAATCATTATGGTCATTTCTCCAAGTAGTTGTTAATTCTATAGGCCGCATATACTCACAACCAACTCACAACATTAACACAATAAACCAACATACCTAGGGTAGTTTCATATTTACTACTAGGCGCCAAAACACCAATAAAAATTAGAGAAATTACAAATTAAATAAGTAGGGTTGTTACCAATGTAAAATAAACCATTTTCCATTAGAATGCAAGCTAGAACAACTCTACTATAGCTAAATATGGGATCCAATCTTCTCCTCTTTCAAGCAGAAACATTATTTAAGTAAACATAGAACACACAACACCTTCTCACAACATCTTAAGATGCATATAAAAGAATTTTTATTCCCACAATAATAATTGTGGGTTTTGACATGATAAACACAATCCACTTGTGCCATATCCAACTGACAAGCATGATCCTTTTGTGCCTATATATATTGCAGGCTACAATCATAATGACATTTTTTATATATTGTGAAATTTACAAAAATAAAAGGGAGTTTTCCCAAGGAAGACTCGATAGAGAATGACATAGTTTAAAATGATGTAAGGATCCTCGCTCAAAGTTGTAATTTAGGAGAAACTATGTCAAGAGTCACCACTTCATTCATACATTTACTCAAACACTTGAAATTTAAAACCTTAACTGCAACGCAAACAAGAGTGTCATTTACAACCATCACTCTATTCACTACATGATGTTTCTTCTTTACGAACATATTTTAACTATAACAAGTTCCATTTATACATAACAAGAACAAATTTGGTTAGTTTAAGAATTTATTCATCCAAAGTTCTTCCAAAAAAAATCTTATTGATTTTACAACATACATACCCATGCATTTCTTGGGTAGAATTTGCAACAACTTCTTACGAATGGAATATAAAATGCATTTTCCCTCTTGTTTCCAACAACAAGTTAGTGCAACAAAAAATTCCTCAATTTAGGCCAACTACAATCTAGAGCATTGATCGTTGTGACTAGTTAAGCCTTCCAACCAACAATCATGTTAGTACATACTCTCAACAATATAAATTAGATTGTTAACATCACACATGTCATAATAAAAATAACAACATAAAAATATGCATGAAATTTGATGAACAAATATAAAGTAAATACTTGATAAGATGAACAATTTCAATTGCTCAATGAGTGCCCAAGCCTTCAATTCCCTTACCTTTTCTATTTCAATTAAGGATAATAGGTTTCGACCCTACCACACCTAGGGAAACATTCCTCTCCTTGAACATATGCACTGTGTGGAATCACATCCAAGAGTAGAAATAGTAATTACACCAACGTGATATGCACTAGTGTGGTGTACCCTCAACAACCCCTCTAAGTTTTGAGCAAAACTTGGAGCCCCCTATTTCTTCTTTTTATGGGATTTATATTGATCTTATCTACTCATTTCCCCCTCTTTCTTCTTTTTTTATGATTTATATTGATCTTATATACTCATTTCCTTACAACTTGGTTTCTTTCAATTCTTTTGAAATGAATAAGTTATATGAACCTCCATGTTTCACTCTCTTAATTATGACTTAGTTTCATTCCTTTGAATTGAGTTGATGTTTTACTTTAAAAGGTTTTTAACTTACTTACTTTTTAAATTTTACTCCAATTTTCCAAATATAGCCCCTTTCCTTATCTAGTTTCTTTATTAAGTTCGATCTCCTTTTATTTTGATTGAAGTTTCTTTTATTTTGATTGAAGTTTCTTTTCTTTTGAATCCAAGCCTTTTTGTTTGAACTCTTTCAATTATCTTTTCCTCGTTATCTTTATTATCTAACTTTTCCCTTCTAATTTCCAAGTCAGGATCAATTTTCAAATCAGCCCCCTTTTCATTTTACTCATGTTCTCCTTGCCTAACTTCAAAATCATGCTCTAATTCAACATCATGCCCTTTCTATTCTTCATCCAAATTGTTGGTTGTGGAGCCTGATTTCCTGATTTATATGCAAGTATGCCTAGCACTCTTTTGTTGGGGGTTCATGGTATGTCCCCTGAAATGGCCTTCGGGTCAATTTGGACCATTCATTATAAGGTCAAGATCTGATGATAGAAGTTATGTAAGGGTTTTCGCCCAAAAAGGAAACCCATTTTATATGAGGTGATCCAGATTATTTTCGGTAGGAAATGAGAGCAGATATATAACACAGAAATATACAGATATATATCATATATATATAACAAGAGGCACAGATATATAGTAATACACAATTTCTATTAATGAGTGAAATGTACAAAACTACAGAAATACAAAGTGAAAGACTCGCTAGAATGGTGGCAACTTATCTTTGAGAAGAGATGTGATGGATACTCGCATTCGCCAGAATATGATTGTTACAATGAGGCTCCAAGGAATTTTTAACATAAAGAAAATCCAAAACCCTAACCCCGGAAGATGAAAATCCAACAGTTTTGTGGACCCTGTTTTGGGTAGTTTGGTGTATCAACTTCCTGGGGGTGTAACTTTGGCATACAATCTCTGTTTAGGGCACACAATAGCTCGTTGGAAAGGTATCATCTAGGAGATTAATTTTGGGGGATCAATGAAAGACTTTAGATATCATTGAGGTGATCGATCCCCAAAAAAACTTCATTTAGGCCGTAAACAATGGCCCCAAAAGTTTAGGAACTGAAAAACTGGTAAAAATAGTAAGTTGTCAGGAAACTGTTTTGAGACAGTTGGAATAGGTGGGTGGCCATTGATATCCACCTATATAAATCATACCTCATTAGGAAGCAATGGTATTCATTGTGTTGAGTCCTAGGGGGAGAGGGGAAAGTGATTATTGAATTTGAACCTTGATGATATGTTTTCTTTGCTAGAGAAGTTAAGCTGCTTAGCTTGTTGAAGGCTGTCATGAACCTGTGGCTCGAAGGGTTGGACCTTTTTAACCAATATGGGTACATGAGATGAATGTGTGCATAAGGAATCCTTGTGCTTGGATTCAATCTTGTCGACTTGTTTCTACTAAACAAAAGTTGCTTGGACTGAAGCTATAGTGTTTGCGGTGTTCTTCTATTCACCTTTTGAATAGATTGTGAAGAAGCTGAATTTTCTAGTATGAGATACTATCTTGTGACATTGTTTAGGTGGGATAGTAGTTGGAAATACCTTTGTTATTCTATAGAGATGACCCCCCAGAGTAACAATGACACCACGAGGACGAGACTCATAAATAGCATAGTTCTTCCACATATATGGCTATCCCAAAATAAAATCACATACATCCAGTGGGGAAACATCACATAATACACCATCCTTGAAGGGATGGATGTCGTATGACAATCAACATTGTTGGATGAGATGAAGACCGTGTCCCTGGTGAATCCACTCGATGTTATATGGTTTTGGGTGTGGTATTGTTGACAATCCCAACTGTTTTATGACCTCTGTAGAGATGAGGTTCTTCTGGCTTCTATTATCAATAGTAAAATGCAGCGGGGTCCCCTTCACCCACATTTGTGAATTAAAAAGGCACTCCCCTTGCTCAAGATCTACTGGTTCTTCTGGTTGAATTTTTACGGTTGTGACAGTAGCAGTGGGGTTTGTATCGATGATATGTCTTCTCCCATTATTTTCTGAATCAGATTCTGAATCTGGATTCAGCTCTTTCTCTTTGATATCAACCACCAATGACTATTTTGAGAAACATTCATCAGTGTTGTGTCAGGGAAGTTTGTGGAAATCACACCATTTTCTAGTGTCCTTTGTCTTTTTGTTACCCTTCTTTTCCTATGGCTTGGAATGGTTTTCTGAAGGCTCATTGTTAGGCACGTCTTTACCATAATTTTCTTATTACATATTTGCATATATGAACTCCCTCTTGTTCTGGTGCTTAAATTTCTGCTTGATTTTAACAACATATCGATAAGCAGCACCGAGTGATGAGATGTCCAGAAAATCCATTTCATTTTGGATGTATCTATGTAGATCCCCATGGTGTTTTAGAACCAAATGTCGCTCATAGTATTTGATACCCATCTTGGTGTGCAAGGTATGAAAGGTATTGATGAACTCCGACATGGTTTGGTTCCTATATTGACACAGCGTGGTCCATCTCATGTACTGGTCTTCATAATTGCCAAGAGTGTAATATTTTTCCTTGACCTCATCCACAAAAAAATCCCTAGTGGGCTCGACCCCATATATTCTAGACTCCTTTGTGTAAATTTTCTTCCAGTAAGTTTCCCACCAATGTTTTACATGGTTGAGAGCCCTAAGGAGTGCAAAGGTGATCTTTTCCCTGTCGAAAAAATTGTGAACAAAGAAATAACCTTCTAGTAGATTTAACCATTTGTTTATGACATCCATATCTATCTAACCTTCAAATATGAGAATATCAAAATTAACCTATACCTTGAAAGGATAGGTGTTTCCAAAGTGGTCTCTTGATGAATATGCCCCTGCTGCTATCAGAAAACGTTGAAGGATGTGGGAAAAATTCTCCATCATTTCATCCCTCTGTCGTGTGAGAGATTTCTCAAGCAACAGATTAATAGAATCTTCTACTCCATCAATTTTATTTTCTTCCACCATGGAGGGATTTTTGGGCGTGCAAGAGCGATTGTCCTTAAGAGAGACAAGGTCAATACCCAACTTTCTATACTCGGACCGCGTCGGGGACATGCACTGAAAAATGATCAAGAGAAGCCTTCTCTGGTACCACTGATCCAGATTATTTTTGGCACAAAATGAAAGAGGATATAAAAAATAGAAGCATACAGAGATATATCATAAATATATCAATAGGTATAGATATACAATAATACACAATTTCTATTAATGAGGGAAATGTACAAAACTATAGAAATACAGAGTGAAAGACTCACAAGAATGGTGGAAGCTTATGTCTGAGAAGCAATGTTATGGCTAATCTCATTTGCAAGAAGATGATTGTTACAATGAGGATCCAAGGCCTTTTTAACATAAATAGAATCCAAAACCCTAACCCCGAAAGATGAAAAGCCAACAGTTTTGTGGACCCCGTTTTGGGTAGTTTGGTGTATCAACTTTTCGGGGGTGTAACTTTGGCATACGAGCTCCGTTTGGGGCGCATGATAGCTCGTTGGAAAGGTATCATAGAGGATATTCATTTTGTGGGAACAGTTAGAGCATTAGGCTATCATTAAGGTGATCGATCCCCCCAAAAAATTATTTAGGCCCTAAAAAATGGCCCCGAAAGTTTAGGAACTGAAAAACTACTAAAAATAGTAAGTTTCCAGGAAACTATTTTGAGCCAGTTGGAATAGGTGGGTGGCCACCGATATCCACCTAGATCTTGAGGGCATATTTTTTGTGACTGTGTATGAGTGTGAATATTTTATTTTGAGAGAAGAGACTGTGAGGTAAATAATAACAAGTTGTAGCAAGTGTGTTGTAGGTTGTATCCCTTCATTTGTTGGATAATAAAAAGGAAGGACCTAGAAATTTCTTTGGTGGATGTAGCCCACACTAGGTGAACCACGTATATCTATGTCTCTATTGTATTTTGTATCTTCTATGTTTTTTTCTGCATTTTTATTTTATTTTATTTCTCATCAATCATGTTGTTTCTAACAACTAGTATCGGAGTCAAAGGTAACTCATAGGAAAAGACCGTTCTTGGTTCGAGTGGGAGCAATGGTGGAACATGGAAAGTTTAAGGTCTATAAATTTAACAACCAAAACTACCAGCTATGGAAGATGAAAATGGAATATTATTTATATCAAATGGATCTATTCCTGCAATTGGGAAGAATAACAAGGAAGTCGATGACCATTAAGGACGAAGAATGGGAGGCTCTTGATAGAAAGGCACTAGGAACGGTACAGATGTGCCTAAAAGCGTTAGTGGATTTCAATATTTTGAAAGAAAAAACAACGGAGGATTTGATGAAGGCACTGGATAAACTATATGAAAAACCCTCAGCGTCCAACACGGTATGTCTAATGAAGCGATTATTTAATATGAAGATGTCAAAAGGTGGGTCTGTTGTAGATCATTTAAATGAATTTAATATGGTTACCAATAAGCTAATTTTGGTAAAATTAGCCTTCGATGATGAGGCTAAGTCTCTTCTAATATTGTGCTCATTGCCATAAAGTTGGAATGAATTGGTCATGGATGTAAGTAACTATATCTCCAGTTCAAACACTCTAAAATTTGATGATGTTATTGGTGTTATCTTTATCGAGGAAATGTGACGGAAAAGCATAGGTGAGACATCAGGTAATGCGTTGATCATGGAGAATAGGGGAAGAAAAAAGGAAAGAGGAAAGATTCCAGGGAATCGTGGGAATTCTAGGAAGGGAAGATCCAAATCTAGACTAGGAAATATAGAGTGCTGGAATTGTGGGAAGAAAGGACATTTGAAGAAAGATTACAGAGCTCCAAGGAAACAAAGAGATGGAAAACAAGAGAAAAATCAAGAAGCAAATGTAGCAGGTGATGTGTTACAATATGATTTGAATATTTTTTTAGATAATATTACTGATTCTTGGGTAGTAGATTCATGGGCTTCATTTCATGACACACTGCATAGGAAAATTTTTAAAATTATGTTCAAGGTGATTTTGGACAGGTTCATTTGGATGATGATGCACCATGTAAAATTGTTGGAATGGGTAAGGTAAAATAAAGAAAAATAATGGAAATCAATGGTTGTTGAAAGAAGTAAGACATGTTCCAGATTTGAGAAAAAATATAATTTCAACAGGGCAGTTGGAAAGTGAAGGTTGTATATCTACATTTATAGATAAGGCATGGAATCTCACTAAAAGATCACTGGTGATAGAAAAAGGAGATACGGTAGGTACATTGTATTTTTGTACTGGTAATGTTGACTCTTCTATATATTTAGCTTCTATAGGAGTGGATATAACACTATGGAATCATAGGCTTGGACACATGAGTGAGAAGGGGATGCATATACTCTACAAAAGGAATTTGTTACTAGATATTAAACAAATTGATTTGGATTTCTATGAGCACTATATTTATGGAAAACAAAAGAGAGTTATATTTCTCAGAGTCGGAAAGGAAAATACGAGTGAAAAGTTAGAGCTTGTGCATACAAATGTATGGGGACCATATCATGTATCATGTCTTGGTGGCTCTCATTATTATGTTACTTTTATTGATGATGCAACTAGAAAAACTTGGGTTTATTGCATTCGACAAAAATATGATGTTTTTGACACTTTTAAGAAATGGAAAGATTGGGTTGAGAATGAGACAGGAAAAAGGTTGAAGTGTCTCATATCAAACAATGGAGGTGAATATTGCAGCAAGGAATTTGATGATTATTTTTCATACCATGGGATTCGTAGAGAGAATACAGTTCCAGGAACACAACAAGAATATGGTGTGTCAGAAAGGATGAACATGACAATCATGGAACGTGCAAGGAATATGAGACTACATGTTGGGTTTCCCTTACAATTATAGGAAGATGTTATAGATACTATTGTTTACTTAATAAACAGAGGGCCTTCAATATCCTTGGATGGTGGCATTCCATAGGAGGCATGGATAGGTAAAAAGGTAAACTATTCATTTATGAAGACTTTTGGCTGTGAAGCATTTGTCCGTATTTATAAAGAAAATAGAACAAATCTTGAAGAAAAATCCTAGAAGTGTACCTTTATTGGATACAATGTTAATGATTTTGGTTATCACTTATGGAATTATGAAAATTATAAGATCATTAGGATTAGAGATTCCATATTCAATGATAAGGTCATGTACAAAGATCAGTTGCAGGGAAAGAAACATGAAAAATAAAAACCAGAATGCACGGTGCTTGATTAGATCACTGAAAAAGAAACTCCAAAGATACCAGAAAATCAAAATGTACAACAACAAGAGAAACATGTACCTAAAACTCATGCAAGTGTTGTTATAATATATACCAGGTTAAGTAGACCCCCTGAATGATACTCTCCTTCATTGTATTATTTATTATTGACTGATCTTGGTGAACCAGAAAGTTATGAAGAGACAATGCAGGTAGACACTAAAAACAAGTGGGAGCAAGGCATGAAAGAGGAAATGGATTCCTTGGTAAATAACCAGAATTAGTACTTGGTTCATTTTCCTTCAGGAAAAATAACATTGCAGAATAAATGGGTTTATAGGTTGAAGGAAGAAGATGGATGAAAAAAGAGGTACAAGTATAGACTTGTTGTAAAGGGGTTTGCACAAAATAAAGGTATACATTTTGATGAAATATTTTCTCCTGTTGTTAAAATGACTTCAATTAGGACTATTTTAAGTCTCGTGGCAGTAAAATATTTTCATCTTGAACAGTTATATGTAAAAACAAATTTTCTCCATGGGGATTTGGAGGAAGAGATTTATATGCAACAACCACAGGGGTATCAGATCAAAGGAAAGGTGAATTTGATATGGAGGTTGAAGAAGAGCTTGTATGGCCTACAATAAGCTCCAAGAAGTTTGACAGGTTTATGACAGGATAAAGTTATAGTAGATGTCATTGTGATCATTGTTTTTATTTTAAGAGGCTAGAAAATGGAAGCTATATTATCTTGTTATTGTATGTAGATGACATGCTTGTTGCAGGGTCTAACATGTAGGATATAAATGTACTCAAGAAGAAATTGGCCAATTCATTTGTGATGAAGTATTTGGGTATAAAAAAGAAAATACTTGGCATGAGAATAAAAAGAGACAAGAAAAATTGCAAATTGACATTATCTCAGGGTGAGTACATAGAGAAGGTCTTGGAGAGGTTTAGAATGAAGAATTCAAAACTAGTTTGTACACATTTGGCCAACCATTTCAAATTAACTAAGGAAATGTGTCCCAAGACACATGAGAAGATATAATACATGTCTAGGGTCCCTTATTCATAAATGTCAGTAGCTTAATGTATGCTATGGTTTGCACAAGAACATATATTGTACATGTAGTGGGAGTTGTGAGTAGGTATATGAACAATCCAGGTAAAGAACATTGGGAGGCAGTAAAGTGTATTCTCAGATATTTTAGAGGTACTACTACTCATGCATTATGTTTTGGAGGTTCAAACACTATTATGAAGGGATATGTTGATTCATATATGGAAGGTGATAAAGATAGCAAGAGGACCACCACATGGTATGTTTTTACTGTATGTGGAACAACAATAAGTTGGATTTAGAAACTACAAAAGGTTGTTGCACTTTCAACAATGGAAGAAGAGTATGTTGTTGCTACAGAGGCTAGTAAAGAGATGATTTGGTTACAAAGGTTTATGGAGGAATTGGGAAAGAAGTAGCATAATAATAGGTTGTACTATGAAATAAAGAGTGTTATTCATATTGCAAAGAACTCAACCTTCCATTCTAAGACTAAGCATATACAACTCAGGTACCATATCATACGTTCTATTTTGGAAGATGGAAAATTGAAGCTGAAGAAGTTACATACTAGCCAGAATCATGGCGACATGTTAACAAAGGTAGTAACCATGGAGAAACAAAGTTCCTTCTTATTTTCAGTTGGTCTTCAAGCATGAAGGTGAAGATGAGAAATTTTCTAGGTCCAAGGTGGATCATAGTCAAGGAGGTACAAGAACAATGGATTTGTTGTGATGAACCTCCAATTGGGAGATTGTTGGTTGTGGAGCCTAATTATCTTCCTGATTTATATGCAAGTATGCATATCCCACTTCTGTCGGGGGTTCAGGAATGGATCCCCCGAGGAAATTTATTTGGAAAACTTTCCTTGTAAAATATTGTAATTACGTAGTCAATATGGATCGTTCGTTATAAGGTCACAGATTTGATAGTAGAATTTATGTTATGGTTTTCTCCAAAAAAGCAACTCATTTTGTATGAGGACATTGTATTTTAGCTGTGTATGAGTGTAAATATTGTATTATGAGAGAATATACTGTGAGAGAAAGAAGAGGAAGTTACAGTGGGTGTGATGTAGGTTGTATCCATTCATTTACTGGATAATAAAAAGGAAGGACCTAACAATTTATCTAGTAGACATAGCCCACACTAGGTGAACCAAATATATCTGTGTCTCTATTGTATTATGTATCTTCTGTGTTTTTTTTTTGCATTTTATTTTATTTTATTTCTCATCGATTCTGTTTTTCTAACAAAAATGATTGTTTTTGTTTAAATTTGAATTCTTATTATCCTTGAACTTCCCTTCCCTTGATTTTTCAACTAGGCTTAACTTCAAAAATAAAATCCCAACTTCACCTCCCTTTGTTGATCCTTGTCTTGATTTCCAAAATGGGCCCTCCTATCATCATTTGAACTATTTGAACTTTTGATTTTTGTTTGATGAATTTTGTTGTTTCACCTTGTCTTCGAGCACTGAGATACACCTTGGAAGTTTAGATTCTTAAATCAGTCCAAACATTAAAATTGGGTCCTCTTGTAACCAAATTTCTTGAAATATTTTTTTAATTTGGTAGTTGAGCCTAATCTCCAAATCGATCCTTCCCCATCAAATGATAGTGATAAGGGGTCCCAATTATTTAATCATGATTGATATTCAATTCAAGCTCCCTTGCCACCAAATTTTGTTCATTCTTTGATATTCTTTGAAGCCTCCATGTAACCTTCAAACTCTTTTTTCCAAACAAGAAGTATATCTTTATAAAATATATGGAGTTTGATTGTGATTAGCCAAATTTTCAGAATCGGGCCTCCTTCCAACTAAATGTTGGTAACACATAAAGATTCGTAATTGTTTTAAACCTTCAAATCATGCCCCCTCTTAAAGTTCTACTCTTATTTCATGATTGGGCATAATTTCTAGTTGGATCCCTCCCTCTTTGAAAGATAACTAGAATGGGTCTTTCGGCCCCAATTCTCAAATCAACCCGCTTCACTTTCGAACTCTTCACAAATGTGAACTTTTAAAAATTTGAATTGGATTATATAACATGTACATGTCACTTATGCATTAACTTGACTTTAAATCATATCTTGTCTTGGCTCAATTTGATAGTTCCATAGCTCTAACCACCACCTTTCAAACTTGCAAATAAATGCAAGATTTCCATTTGGGTTTTTGAATTAAAATGTAAAAGATTATTTGTTTGAATAGTTTATGCACCGAAGCAACGATTGTTTTCCCTCATAATGATTGAAACTGTAGAAGAATTCAGAAATGTTAAAGCCTAGAAATAATTGCGTATCCATCATCTTCGCTAATCAGGTACTTGATTATGAAATGATCTTGTTTTCCTAGTAGGGTTTGTTAATTTTAAATGATCTAGTTAGATGCATTCTTTTGTTTTATCTTGTGGTGATATCCATATTCATTCATCGCTTTTCTTAGTTCAAATATGGTTAGTGATTACATGCACCCTAGTATATTTCTTCTTCACACCATTGAAAAAATATCACATCTACATGGTCCACTGGCACGAGTTGCATTTTCCTTTGTTTTTCCTTGTGAATCTATTTTGAGAAACTAGGTTCAAACTAGTAATATCAACTAAAACTCAAATCTCTACATCTATTGTTGGACACATTGTCCACACTGAGAGGGGGGGTGAATCAATGTAGTTCTCTTTTTACAACTCTCCCAAAATTTAGTTATAAATCACCATTTACTCATTGCTTCCATTCACACTTAGTATCTTGCATGTAAACATATCTCAACAACATACATCAACAATAAAAAACTATGAACCATCCCCATAATGAACACAAGGAACACCAGATATAAGTGTAAAATTTGTGTATTATGTGTTACAGGAGACTAGAATCTCAGGGTTTTATTAGCATCAAATGAAAAGAGAAACAAATCCAATAGAGTATAAACTCTAAATACAAGACTCAGGTTGCATATATTAGCACCAACCAAGATGTGAGGAATCCAACCCTCAAGTACAAGACCCAACTTGTAGACAAAAACCAATCTACAAACAGGAACATGAACTATTTATACAAACTCCCACGTATTTATGTGACCTAACTATATTGCAACATGTGTATGTACACGTCCTTCCCTATGTCATCCTGTGTACACCTTCAGAAGACTAGGGAATCCATTCTTCTGCACTTCTTAAACTTTCCTTCCTCTATCAAATCCATCAGTAACCTGTCACTGCTAAGCTCAAAATGGGGGAGTTTTTTCTAGATAGACCCATGATTTCCATCCAAATGGGGGGTGTTGATGTTGTATTAGGGGTCCAATGGTTGCAATCACTAGGAATAGTGGCCTTCAATTTTCAAAGTTGTTTTATGATATTTTCCTCAAATGGAAAGGAAATTGAGCTTAGAGGTGTCCAAGGGAAACCCTTTAAAGTGATAAGATCTAATTGAATGGAAACATTACTCAAAAAAGGGACACCAGGGTGTAATTGCACAATTGTTCTCACTTGATTTTCAAACATCTATAGCCCTGGCTCCATCATATCTACAAATAATTATCAACAATCATTCCAAGGTATTTGGTGAAATGCCTAAGGTTCTTCCACCTACTCGAGACCATGACCATGCTATTTATTTGCAACCAGGAAGTGTACCACCTAACATTAGGCCTTAAATTTGTCCATATGCACAGAAGAGTGAGATTGAACACATGATCCATGAAATGTTAGAGGATGGCATCATTAAACATAACCAAATTTCTTTCTCTTCACCAGTGGTGTTGGTTACAAAAAATGATGGATCATGGCGTATGTGTCCATATTATAGAAAAATCAAAAAAATGACCATCAAAGATAAGTTTCCTATGCTTTTCATTGATGAATTATTAGATGAATTACATGGAGAAAAATTCTTTACTAAGTTGGATCTTTGTTCGGGATATCATCAAATCAGAACGAGGCATGAAGACATTCCTAAAACAACTTGTAGAACACATGAGGGTCATTATGAATTTTTGGTTATGACATTTGGACTGCCTAATGCACATTCAACATTTCAAAGTTTGATGAATTCTATTTTCAAGACCTTCTTTAGAACATTTGTGTTAGTATTTTTTGATGACATACTAATCTACAACAAATATTGGAAAGAGCATGTACAACATGTTGACAAAGTATTACAACTATTGGAAGAGAAACAAATTTATGCAAATCCTTCCAAGTGTTCCTTTGGGGTTCAAGAAGTGGAATATTTGGGTCATATTGTATCTAATGAAGGTGTAAAAGCGGACCCTAACAAAATTAAATCTATAAGAGAATGGCCAATTCCAAAAACCTTGAAAAAACTTAGAGGATTCTTAGGATTGACATGTTATTACTACAATTTTGTCAAGAACTATGGTCGAATAACAACACCTATAACAACATTATTAAAGAAGGAAGAATTTTCTTGGACAGAAGAAATAACCAAAGCTTTTGAAAAACTTGAGGAGGCTATGTGTACAACTCCCTTCTTGGCCACACCTGACTTCACAAAAACATTTATTATGGAGTGTGATTCCCCAGGCCATGGAATTGGTGTTGTTTTAATGCAAGAAGGAAGGCACCTTGCCTTTGAAAGAAACCAACTTAAAGGAAAAAACTTAGAAAAAACAATTTATGAAAAATAAATGTTGGCCATACTACATACAGTTCAGAAATGGTGCCCCTACCTAATAGGAAGACACTTCAAGGTAAAAACATATCATGACAGTTTGAAGTACTTTTTGGAGCAACGATTATATTTAGAAGAGAAAAAAAAATGGGTTACAAAGATGGTGGGCTATGACTTTTAAATTATATACAAAAAGGAAAACATAGTGTTGTGGAAGATGCCCTTTCCAGGAAAGAAGAAGAAACAAAAGGTTCACTTTGTGTTATTTCTATCCCGTAATCAGATTGGGTGGAAGAAGCAAGTATAGAATGGAATCAAGATCAAGAGGTATGCAAGATCATTCAAAAAGTAAATGAAGACCTCAGTTCAGTAGAAAAGTTTGTATGGAAGAATGATTTTCTATGATACCATGATCTCTTATACTTATGTAAGAATTCCCAAATCAAACAAAATATTCTTTTGGAATTGCACACTTCTCCTACAAGGGGACATTCAATATTCTTGAAAACATACCACGGGGTCAAGAAGGATTTTTTCTGGGAAGGTCTTAAAAACGATGTTCAAAATTTTGTGTCAGAATGTCTGGTCTTACAACAAAATAAGGGAGAGACAATCAATACTCCAGGTCTCCTACAACCATTATCTATACCAAGCCAACGTTGGAAAGAAGTTTCCATGGATTTTATTACAGGCTTACCAAAATCAGAAGGAAAGATCGTCATCCTGGTAGTAGTGGATCCACTAATAAAGTATGCCCATTTTTTCTCTCTTTATCATCCTTTTAAAGAAACTACGGTAGCAACAACATTCATGGAAACAATTGAAAAATTACATGGAGACCCCAAGATCATTGTAAGTGACAAAGACCCAATTTTCATGGGAAATTTTTGGAATGAATTATTTTCTTGTTTTGGTACTCAATTGGCTCATAGTTCATCTTACCACCCTCAATCTGATGGGAAAATTGAGATTGTGAATAAATGTCTAGAAGGATATCTTTGTTTCTTTGCATCCGATAAACAAACACAATGGGTCAAGTGGTTTCCCTTAGTAGAATGGTGGTACAACAAATCCTTCCATAATTCATGAAAAATGTCCCCATTTCTGGCACTTTATGGATATCATCATCCATCCATCACATCACCCTTGAAAGGGAATACAAAGGTTCAAGCAATGGACAACCACACAGGGAACCAACAAGAGGTCCTAAAATTGTTGAAGGACAACTTGATTATGGAACAATATAGGATGAAACAACAAGCATATCAACATCATAGGGAAAGGGAATTTGAGGTGGGGGATTGGTTATTTCTAAGTCTACAACCATACAAACAAATATCCCTCAAGAAAAAAAAGAAGGAAAATAAACTAGCACCAAAATATTATGGCCCCTATAAGGTTTTGCAAAACATTGGAAGTATGGCTTACAAATTGGAGTTTCCTCCATCTTCACGTGTACAAACAATATTCCATGTTTCTTTGTTAAAGAAGGTCATCGACAACAAGGTCCTGGTCCAATTGTTTTTACCAAATCTCAATGAAGAAGGGAAAATCATACTAGATCCAGAAACAATCCTTGAAACGATAAATAAGTAGTTGAGAAATCGAGCAATTACAAAGTACCTTGTCAAATGGAAGAGCCTACTAGTGGAAGAGACAACATGGGAATATGCGTTCTTCATGAAAAAACATCTATGGTTTGAAGGGGATGGGCATGTTAATCCCTAGAAAAACCCCCATCATATGTATAAAAGTCCTTATTATGCCCTAGATATTGAATTATTATTATTATTATATATATATATATATATATATATATATATATATATATATATATATATCAAAGAGATCTAGTATTAGGATCATTTTATCTCATCTCATATTGTGTTTTGAAGTTTATACATTGTAAAGGAGGGTCCCCCCTCAAAGTGGACTTAATTTTAATTATTGTTTATCATTTTTAAAACGTTGGGTCATAACAACAACCAGCCTGTCACTGCAGCCAGTACCATTCCAACCACAAACAAATCCACACCATACAAAAAAATATGCATGTTCCTCATGCATGCACCATCATAAAACATAGATATCCCTCAACCATATCAGAATAGAGCCACTCAACCAACCAACCAACATCTACTATATCCAAACATCATAAAAACCATACAAAAATGCTTCAATCTTTCACCATACCATAATTAAATCTAAGCATAAAGACAATATGCAACTATACCATAAATTATGTAATAGATATGAACCTGTAGAGTTCTTTCCTAGGCACTTGCTTCAGACTTCAGGAACCTAGCACCAACATTTACTCAAGATTTTCATGTCCTTTCCATGTATAAATGACCTTTCCTTATTCAGCATCCGTATGTACATACCATGGCCTACTTCATCTCGTGTATGTACACATCCTATCCCATTGCAACCTGTGTAATGCTTCAAAAAACTAGGGTTTTCTGAACCTCTGAAACTTTCATCGTCAAACATCCCTGGTGCCTCAAACATGTAGAAATTCTGATGCATCCATGAGTACATGCACTAAATATTTCACCAAAAATAGATCTTCAATATTCTCAAATAGATTCATATCACAAGAGACCCTTTCTCTCTTATTTATACTCTCTAAGTAGCTTCCTCCAAGAGTTATATTCTAACCAACTTCCTTCTTTTAAGACTAACTCAATTCTAACCACTTTGTCCACTTACAACCACTTTTTCCACTTACAACCACTTTATCCACAAATAGTAAGTTCTCCACTTCTATTTGCAACTAATTTATTTTTAATTATTTTCTTGTTGCAACAAATTAACCCATGACTTTAACTACTTTGACTAGTCAACCTTCTTATAGGAGATTCTAGAATAATTTGACTTCTTTGACCTTCTTTGACCTTCTAGGGGCTTCTATATAACTCAATAGGGTTCTCCAAATTCACAAAGCCATAACTCTCTAAACGTGAGGAGTTATGTGACGTTCCACATATTACCAAAAATGGAATGACACTTCTTATCCATTTAGATTGATCTCACTTGCAAATTTACTGATCTTCATTACATTATCCCTTAAACAAACTTGGGTTCCCTAACCATTCATCTAGGATGACTCAACCACTTAAAAATTTGGATTTCAAAAAGAGTCTCCCCATCAGGGTTTTCAACATAAGGGGACCACTTTGGATTTCATCCATTTGGTACTTCCTATCAACCATGATATCAATGACACAACTCCCTTTACTATCAACAAATCATTATGACACCACTTGACATCAATGAAAAAATAATACAAAACTCAATAAATCAATGATAAAAGTTCATTATTACGAAAATACTTGACATAAATCATTTGACATCAATGAAAACATAATACAACAATATCCCTCTTTGGAAATGATGGAAACAACAACATTGATGTCAACACCAATCATTCATGGAAACACGTAAACATGGAAATAATCATGCTTGAATTGGTCATCACTCCTCATCAATGTCCATTTCTCCACATCAATGTTTCTATCTCTCCCCCTTTGACATTGATGGAAAAGGGTATAAATCTTTGGGGCTTCTCCCCTTGACTGAACTCTTCATGTGGCTTCTCCTCCTGACTGCATTGTCCTCTGGGATGCTCTCCATGTATCTGATGAATCTCTCACCTTTTTACAAGGGATATCACTCTGATGCAATGCTGGTAAAATGGATGCCAATCATTTCTATCATATATCCACCTAGAATCATAAATATTTAACCAATCATGGGAAGAAGAATAACTCCCACTTTGGGTACGTCTCCTCCTATCTTCTTCACAATATGCTACCACTACAATCCGCTTCTACTGCAAATGTTTCTTCTCAACATTAACATATATCCAATTCTCAAGAATGATCTTCTCTTCCTATGATGATCCTCGGACCTGTCCATGCATCAACCATCTAGACTCGTGCCACACCATCAACCATGTAAATCCTATGCCATACCATGCATATCAACCATGTACATCAACACCATACAATGTACCATAAGATCTCATCACTTAAGTATATTAACCATATGCCAAGAATATGTGCCAAATGTGTACCAAGCATATATCAAGATCATCAACAAGGACCTCTATCAATGTACCAATAACATCATCAACCATACAACATGCCAACCATGTGCCTCAAACAAGTGTCATATCACACGTGATATGCCTCTATCATAAACCAAGTGTCACAAGACAAGAAAATGTATCTCAAACATTAAGCATCAATCATGTACCATATACCATCAACAAGTGCATCAACCATGCACCAAACACGTGTCAACACCAATACCAAACAAGTGCATCAACCATGCAACAAATCTAAACAAGATGTACCAAAATCAAGGTATCCATACACATATGCCACACCATCCATAAACCATGTGCCAATGATACAACTAGAAATGCCTCAAATAATGTATCAAGTCTGTACAAATCATGCATAAATCTATGAATCATCAATCATGTACAACATCATCACCTCATAAACTCATCAACTACATGTCTCAATATGTAGCTCAACCATATGCTAAATATATACACCAAAACATCCAACAAATATTCTTCTAACAATACATCACAATATATGTCAATAGAGCTCACATATGTACCAACCATGTACTATAATCGATTTTCCTCAAAACCATTCACCACAGAAAGTATTGAGCAACCAATATGTACCTCTATACATGTACCAAGAGTGTGCTTCAATAGATCAATGATATACTTCTAGATATCATCACATCAACATTATGTGTCCCATAAACAACATGCCATAAATTCACTGAGAAAATACATAACATAGCCAATGCTCTTCCTTAACAGAAAGTGCCTCAATCCACACTCTAGGGTTAGTACCATGCATCTAAGATAGGCATCAAGAATATTCTCTAACACTCAACCACATATTATCACCATACATTCATAAAACACACATAAAGACATGAAACCTAAAGAAAACCATCTCAGGACCTGCATAAACAAATTTATACAATCAAACCATGTTGCAACTCATCTGTACATCCCTATTCTTGAGGATTTTACCACACGTACATGTACCGTTTCTCAAAACGATTGCATATGCACGTGACCTTTCTATAGGTCACCTCACGTATGTACGTGACTTATCCCACAAGAGTCCATGTGTTGGTTACTCTCCTACTTACTCTTCTATTCTGTTTGAGTTTATTGACCAAGGATTCATGTCTGTTGGGTTTCCAACAAAGTCTCTAAAATTATCGGTCCTCTTGGTAAACTAGAAAGCAACATAGCACACAGAATGCACTGCACAATCTCACTCGAGATAGCTTTAATGGGTGGCTGCAATACTCATGTGTTTACAACCTAGGATTCAGTGTGAGATATGAGAACTATATATTGAACCATTATTATAGCATGTAAACTCAATATACTGTAATTTACAAATAAACAAGAAATATAGAAACTCATTTATTAAACATAACCATAACTATTGAAGACAATAGAGATATGGATGCATTCATCACATAACATATATATTACCGTGGTTCACCCCCTCTTGGGCTACGTCCACAACGATTTGGCTCTCAGCTCTTTTATTATGGTATTTTTGCATCTACAGCGCCACGCGCTTTACAATCCTTCATAGTCCATTAAGATCTATATGAGGCATACTAGATCGTGCCAGGATCCTCAAACTGCGATCTAACCCTCAATATCTACCCTCCTCTATCTTATCTAGTTCAACAGCTTACAAAAATAGATCATACAACAAAATATTATGTATCACAACAACTCATAGATAACTAGCTAAACTCGATAATACTTCGAACCTCTATATAAACCAACCCTCTATGATACCTACGTATCTATATTTATACCTTTATGTCTCTTTATCCATTACAATTCATTACCAAAAACCTAACCCTAATGTCGTTAGGTCCTCCCTGCATGCGTGCATGTTGTTCTTCCTTCCATCTGTCGCTTTCCTTGTGCATGCTTTCTTTCCCAAAATTGCCTTTCTTTTCCACTTTGGCCTGCCTCCAACAGGCCCCCAAAACTAACATGTGGCTCGTCTTGAACCACCTAAACTCTGTGTGCTTCCTCGATCTCCTTGGTGATTGCCTAGAACTTCTCCTTGAGCTCTGCTACTTGTGTTTTCACCTATGTGTTCTTCTCTTTGATTGTGTCTACTACTTGGACTGCGACCTCGTCAGTGATCAATTTTGTGCATTCTCCCTGGGTCTATGCTATCTGTGTTTTAGCTTCCTCTGCTTGTGCTAGGAATTCTCCTACCCATTCTTGAAGTGGTTTCATTTGATCCTGATGCTCTTTTTTATGTATTTGCACAGTGGTGAGTTATGCCTACAGTTTCTCCATGTCCTACACCCTTTTGATGCGATCTGTGATGGACATTGTCTTCTGCCTCTGCTTGAGGTCTTGGATCACTACATTGATCTTTTCTTCTTCCTTGTCCCACCTTTGGACTTGTTGATCCTCCTCTAACTTTTTCCAAATCTGTGCTACATTCTAGAACAAGTTAGCTTCTATGCTAACATGTCGCTCTATCTCCTGTAGCTTTTCTACTGCTTCCTTCTTCCTTTGATCCTTCACTGTTGGTGGAGTGGTGGGTGTGAGATGATCTCAGATATTATCGATCTCCTTATGATATTGATCGATTGCCTGCGCAATTTGATCAATATTTTCTATTTTTGTGATTTCATCTGCCTGCACGATCTTTGGAATCCTCTTGTATGTTCCTGCGACTTTCTTCTCCAATACGTTCCTATGCTCCCTTTCCTCTTGGGTATCGAAATTAGCCTGCTCACATAATATTTCCAATGTGTCCTGCTTCTCTGTTGCCTGCTACAACTCAGCTAAGTATTTTCGTGCTCGATACTGTACCTCATGTTTTATGCTAACCTGCAACTTGTGTAGAGCCCTGGATGGTATCCGCGACAATACCGGTTGGATTTGGCTTAAGTCTTTGAGGGGTGTCTGCCCCATGATCTCTTCCATGCACAACATACTGGGTGAAATTTGGAATGTTTCATTTGGCTACAGTATTGTATGGAATGGATCTCTCTCCTTCTTCCAATCTTTCC
The DNA here is from genome assembly GCA_009831015.1 of Picea engelmannii. Classification (NCBI taxonomy): domain Eukaryota; kingdom Viridiplantae; phylum Streptophyta; class Pinopsida; order Pinales; family Pinaceae; genus Picea; species Picea engelmannii. The sequence continues at coordinate 300,432 of ML788439.1, forward strand.
TTTGTCTATAGTAATAATGGCTCTGTTCCCATGATGTTTCTTTCTTCTTGTGCATCCCCAAGTTGCTTGAGGAACTGTCGCATTTCTGCTAGATCCTCTTGGATTTTGTCCCTGTGGAGCGCAACATTGTCAAAATCCTCTGATATATAATCCTAAACCATTTGGGCTATCATCTCTCCATCATCCTCCGTGATCGTATATTCTGGAGGCGTTCTTTGCGCCTTCTCTTTCTTGTGCGCTCCACCTGTCTACATGGCTGGCCTCTTATTTCCACCTGGTTCTTATGGATTGGGAATCGGTGTAGTCCCTTACGCAACCTCAACCATGTTTTGTTGCACTTGAGTCGCCTGCATAGTGTTATTTTTCCCCTTTTGGGTCCCTGTCTTAGTTGTCCCTTCATCTGTCTAGTTTGTCTTTGTCTGGATCGTCCTCCATTTCTTGGGCACTTGGACTTCCTGAGGCTTTGTTCCCTCCTACCCCACCTCTTCTTCCACTTTCCTTTACGGAAATTCATTGTTGAGGACTGGAATATTCCATTCATCTTCCCAGTCTTTGATCACCATGTTGATGTTTCCCTCTGTGATACAATAACGCATCTATAGCCACTTATTATTGGGATCCTTCTGCTCCTGTATCCACATCGTATGTCATGTGGCATTGAATTTGGATATGCCTCAATACTGCGTGACAACCTCTAGTGTTATTCTCCACATTTCGTTGATGGCCTCCTGCAAATTGCATAGGTATCCTTCAAATATGGACCCGTTCATCCTTTTGTGCCTCACATCCGACATGGCTTTCAAAAATAAGTATATTTCTCCTTGATTTAGATTGGGTCTAGTAAAAAACGTTACATATCTCGGTTCCCTCCATCCCATAAAGGATATTAACATGATCAACCATGAATAGTGAAACTCTATTCCTAGATCCTGCGCATACTTGCAGTCATCCAAGGACAAGTTCAAGAGATACAATGCCCAGATCACTATAGTTCCCTCAGTGCATTGAGATATGATTGTGACAACCCCTGCTGGAACTTCCTCCCCACGACATTTTCTTAGCATATTATAGGCTAAGATCTTTGCGCCCATCTGTGTTGCGACATCATTGATCCTCTTGATAACGATCCCTCATGTAACCCTGTCAGTACCATACTTCTTCTTCATCTCTTCCGCTAGTTCTTTCTCCCTGGCTTTGTCATGAAGAAATTGCACAGGATCCATGCCTCGGGATGGTAGCCCTTTTATGCTCGCAATAAGATCTACGTCTATTGAGATGAGCTTGTCCAAACATATGTGCCCACCATGTGTGACTACTAACAGCTCTTTGACGCATGCTCTTGCGTAATAACCTTTGCCAAAATGTGGTAGGTCTAACAGACCTAAAATCCTTGTTTTCTCCAACCCTGTTTCCCATCGAAGTGGATGATCCATCGGTTCCCAAACCGGATTTACGCCCACAGTGTCCAAGTATACTCTCTTTGCAAATTCTGGAAACTTGTCTTCATCTGCTACATCATGGTCTTAGTATTTTATCTTGTCAATATGCCCTAACAAGCTTGATTCCACTCGTACCCCATATGGTATGCACTGTAGAATTAAGGCTATGATAGGTTACTTGTGAGGTGACCTAGGTACCTACTTCTTGTCTTTCTTCAATGGTGGAAACTAGCTCGAGCTTCCTGCGACTCCCAGTTTTTCTTCAGAATACCATTATGGCCAACCTGTGACATCCTCTACTATTCCTTCTGGTGGGTGGTCTGATATAGTGGTATGAGACTCGTCTGGCTCAACTGCTACTTCCATATTTGGCACCATTCCATTGACTCTTGGAGCTTCTTCGGTGTTCTCTAGTTACGCCTCCTTCAGGGTTTCTGCATCCTGGTTATGTTGCTCCTGTACCTCTATTGGTCTCTCTATATTCGTGCCCTCCAGTGTTGGTTGTTGGTTTTCTTCTACTATAGGTGTGGGTTTCACCATTATTGTGTCTGGGGATGGGATTTCATTGAAATTGACGATCTCTGGTGGTTGTTGTTCACCTTCTTCCGATTGTACCTATGACCTGGTTCTAGCTCTGGGTTTTTTGGCACCCTGTCCCTCTTCTTCTTTATTTGGTCATTCCATGGTGGTGAATGTCGAACATTTTCTGAGTTTGAATGGTCTCTATGACCTCTTTGGACTCGGGTTTGTGCTCCTTAACCTATATTTCTCTCTTTCTGTTCTCTTTTCACAATTGGACTCTTTGCTCATGTGTATGTGTGTTGTATGGGCTTCGCATGAAGCTTGTCGAGGATGCGTCCTTAATTATGGGTTCAATTCACCCCCAACTCTTTATTACTTTCCATTACTCTTGCTTTCCGACTCTAGTTGGCACGATTGATGTGGTGTCCTATTGGTCCTTTCCATCATTCAATTTCTCCTAACTCCATCTTATCGTACTGCTTTTGCAGTCATTCTGTTTCTCGCTTGTTTCCATTTTTATGTGGTTGTTGTCCTTCTCCTCGCCGAGTTTGTGTTCCTAAGTATGTGTTCCCTTTCTGTATTTTGGTGCACTGCGCCTTTGTTGGTATTGCTTAATATCCTTTTTTTTCTTTTTTCTTTTTACTGCGCGGTGGGTGGTCGACTGTCCTTGTACAACTTCAATCGACTCCCATTGATCATCCCTCTGAGCTCTATGCCTGATAAGTCTTTCAGTTGTACAACTCCTCCGTCTGTGACATTATTTACTTCATATGGTTCTAACCAGTGCATCTTGATATTTCCTGGGTGATGAAATGATTTGTTTGCATACATCAATACTAGATCTCCTGCCTTGAAAGTTTTCTTCTTAATATGTCTATCATGCAAAGAATTTTCCCTTGCTTTCTGAACTTGTTGGAGGAACTCTGCGAAGATCCAATCTTCCTCCATGGTCATTAACTGATTTAATCACTCCTGTATTGTGTCTCGTTCTGTCATCTGTGTGATCGCTGCTATGTGCAAGCTTGGTACTAAAATTTCTAATGGCATCACTACTTCTTGGTCATAAACTAGTTTAAATGGCGTGTTCCCTGTCAAATTTTTTATGTAGTCCTATAGGCCCATAATATTGTTGGTACTTTGAGGTCCCAATTGTCCCTATTAATGTTACAATTCTTTGTCAGTGCATTCTCCAAGATTTTGTTAAATGATTCCACTATGCCATTTTCCTGTGCATCATATGGTGTGCTCTTATGATGATGGACTTCAAAATCTTTAGTCATAGCGTTGATGGTGTTGTTTACGAAGTGTGTTCCTTGGTCGCTCATCAAAAATCATGGGCACCCAAATCGATTGATTACTTTTTCAAATAAAAAGTGCACTATTTTTTCAGTGTTGCAATCCTTTACTGGTGTGGCTTCCGCCCATCTTGTTAGGTACTCCATCGCGATGATAATGTACCTAGCTTCTGTTCTTTTTGTTGGTGGGTTGATTGGTCCCACAAAGTCTATTTCCCACTTGTAGATTGCCTGCAATGTTACTTGTGGTCGTAATTTCATTTCATCCCTTCTATTGGGTTTTCCTGCCCTTTGACAGACATCACATCTTTGACAGTACTCCTTCAAGTCCCTGTGAATCATCGGGCACCATAGTCCTGCACTCAATACCTTCTATGCGGTAGCTTTGCTTGCATAATTCCCTCCTGCTATTCCCTCGTGGGATTCTTTTAAGGCTCTTGGTATTTCATGCTCTAAAATGTATCTTCGCAAGATGTTATTTGCACTCATTTTGTATAAGTGTCCTGCAATCAGTTGATATTCGATAGCATATACTACCAAGTTTTTCTTCTACGTGGTGTTATATTCTTGTGGCGCAGTACTTGTGCTCAAGTACTGAATGATATATGTGAAGTGTTCATCAGTGATCTAGACTGAGAATAGCTATGCATCTGGAAATGTGTCCTCTAAGTTCATAGGTTCTTCCCCATTTGTGACCTTTGATAGGTGGTCAGGTCCTGCATTAAGTTTTCCTAGCTTAACTATTACTTCAAAGTCAAATTCTTGAAATAGTAGTAACCATCGACAAATTCTCCCCCCCAACACTGGCTTGTTGAATATTTATTTAAGGGATGAGTGATCTGTGAAAATCTTAAAGTGTTTCCCCAATAAGTAATTCTTGAACTTCTACAGTGCATAGACCATATCTAGGTCTTCCCTTTCTGTAGTGTTATAGTTATGTTCTGATTCTGATAACTTTCTTCTCGCAAATGATATCGGGTGATCCAAGTCTCTCACTCTTGGCTATGCCAAGATAGCTCCAAGTTCTATGGCTGATGCATCTACATGAACATGGAATATCTTCTCCCAGTCTGGAAATACTAATATTGGCGTGGTGACCATCTTTTCCTTCAGGGTATCCAGACCATGTTGACACTCGTCGTTCCACTAAAATTTTATATCCTTTCTTAACAACTTTTCCATTGGTGCAGTAATATGCGCATACCCTTTGATAAACTTCCTGTAGTTCCCATGTGTCCCAACGTCGCTCTTAGATGACAGACTGTTTTAGGTGGTGGTAAGTTAACAATTATTGCAATCTTTGCAGGATCTACTAATAACCCGTGTTTTCATACTATATGGCCCAATAGTATCCCAAAAAGTGTCTCGAATATGCATTTATTTATCTTCAGTGATATCTGGCACTGCCTACATCTTTCTAACATCAGTCGTAAGACTTATACATGGTATTTAAACAAACTATAGACTGTCCAATCGTCTATGTATACCTCTAGGAACTGATGGATGAATTCATTAAACGCGACGATGACTACTCTGTAGAATATTTCTGGTGCATTCTTCAGTCCAAACAACATGACTGTGTACTGGTAGGATCCCCATTCTGTTGCAAACATGGTATTGTATCTGTCTTCCTGGGATATCTTAATTTGGTGGTAGCCTGAGAATCCATCAATGAATGAGTAAGATTCATGTCCACCTACGTTCTCTAACTCTTCATCCATGAAAGGTGTAGGTAATGAGTCATGTAGGCATGCATCATTCAACTTCCTCAAGTCGACGCATATCCTTATTCCTCATTTTTTTTCCTGAACTACCATCGAACTTATCCATTTTGATTCTTCGACCGATTCTATGATTATGTCTTCGAGCACCCTGTCGATCTAAGCTTTGAATTTCTTCTTATATACTGGGTTCAATCTGTATGGTCACTGTTTGATCGGTCTCACTTCAAGTTTGAGTGGTATCTTCATTTATCCTAGCTCTCCAGCTATACACTTCATCTCTATAAATTTTGTGGGAAATAGGTCACTATACTCACGCAACAACTTCGTTATACTTTCTACTGTCTTCTCATCCCAATAGTCTCCAATGTTGGCCATTTTGGGATGCTCGGTTGTCCCAATGTTGACTTTATTTACCTTGATCGGTGCAACAATAAATTATGATTCCATAGGTGGCCCCTCCACTTCTCTTTCGCCTTCTGCTTCTTCTATTTGAATATTGCGTGGATCATCTTCATCTGGTGCTTCCTCTTGTATATGGTAACATGATAACAATTCCTTAATTGTCTTCTTGTTCCGTTGTTGTTCTTTTGTGACAAGTTCTACTTCTGGTTCTTTGATGAATATCACTCTTCTTATATGTTTAAGAGTTGCATCTATGTTGGGGTTCTCATGCTCGAATGAGAAAGTGACTATAAAATTATGTTGCAATGTCGACGAGGTCGCAGTTCCTCTGCGCAATTCCTGGTAGGTATACCAGTTCGTTGGTATGCCCTCTAGAGTGTGTATGAAATGATGAGGTCATTCCTCTGGAGGTGTCATTTTCCACAACGTTTTGCACTTCTCCAAGTGTTCCACTAGTGCCCACTTTCCATCGTACCTATGTTGCTTGTTGTTTTTTTGTTCTACGTCAAACCTTATGCGCAGTAACCACTTACATTGGTATCGATCTGTGATTGTCTCTTTGTGTGTACCCCACCATATTGCAGGTGTGGTATTGAGTGTTATATCAAGTGATAACATTCTTTGATTCTCCAAGACTTCATCTTCGTACTGTGCCAAGAATTTTTCCAAATCGTTTATTCCAAGGAAACTGGGTGGTTCCCTTATTTCTATGCTGACCCATCTTACTGTGTGGTCTATTCTTGCACATATTATCATGGACACTTTGTGTAGCCTTTGTTTCTAGTTCTCTAAACCGATGTCTGATTCTGTTGCACATGAATTAATACTCCTCCAACTGAGTATCCCATCTATAGTTGGGTTTATGTAATCCTCATCCCACGTAGTTGTTCTATACAACTGGTTGATTTCCTCTAAGTCTAAGCATGTAGGTTTTACGAACCTTTCCCCTTCTAATGGGTCTAATGGTGCAATGACCCTGTATTATCTTGAATCAAATGTCATTTTCCTGGTCTTCAAGTTGATTATGGCCTAGTTTTCAAACGCCCAATCTAGACCAAGCAACACTGGGTATGGTTTTGTGATGTCCACTATTTCAATGACTTCAAAATATGCTTTAGTGCGCACTCCATCCAAGTCTACGGTTACTCCTTTCAGTATACCGATTGGTAGGACTCGATGTTGGTTTGCTAGTTTCAGTTCAACATGTGAATATCCTAATGTGGGATCCCCCATGCATTTCCATGTCATCTTTGGTAATACGTTAAATTCATATCCTAGATCTAGTATGATATCACCCATGTTGAAATCCATGACGTTGGCATTTAGTCTGAACTCCCTACTAGTTCTTCTTCTTGTATGTAGGTGATTGACTATTATTTGTTCTAGTTTCCCTTCCATCTCGATGCTACAGTTTTCTAATATATTTTTCAATATTGCAAAAATACCTTAATACCTTAATACTGATGATGGATCACTTAATACCTTTACACAATATTGAAAAAATCCTTTGATTGTACTTACTTGTCCCATGGGTTGCATTTTGTTGGTATGATCCACTACTGGAGGCATCTCGTACTCCGATGCTTCCTTGTTTTGCTGCGCAGTTGAAGTCGACGCCATGTCTTCCTTCTAAAATTTGTGTTTGGCTTCCTTAAATATTTCCTTATCATTCTGTGGGTCGAACTGTTTCCTTGGTTCGATGTTATTCTTCACCCACTAGTTTTGTATTGGTTTTTGTCGGACTACGTCATTCCCTATTTTATCTACTCCATGAGTAACTATATTGATGTTTCATACTTCCTCCCTTGCTTCGGCTGAGATCCACTGAACATTCTAATTGTTTTGGTTCCTCTTTTTCTAGATCTTTACTAGTAGTGTCGGAAATTCTTTTGTGTCATGATCTGATGCACAACAATACATACAATTCATTGGTGGAAGTGGACACTCTCTTGCATAATGTCCTGGTTGTTGACAATTGTGACATACCACTGGTCCTCTACCTCATCTAAAACCTCCTCTCACTCATCCTCCACCTCTGTATCCTACTCGATCTCCTCTCGGCGCATTATACTGAGGCACCTTATTATACTGCGCGGTATTGTACTGAGGTTGTGTTGTGTTCTACTACGGTTGCGCTATATTATATGATTGTTGTGCAGTATTATATTGTTGTTGCATTGTGTTGTATGGAGCTGGAACTTGATTAAATTGTGGTGTGTCTTTCCCAGTCATCATTTCTTCCTACACTCTATATGCATATGATGTCCTCTCTCTCATCATCTCCATGGTTCTACAATATTTTTCATCGTGGCCCACGGACTTGCAAAAGGTGCAATATGAAATATTTGGGGTTGTCTGGTATTTCTGCATCATTGTGCAGTGACATGGATCATGACTCAGTTTCTTGCAGATTTCGCACCATAGTCCTCCTGTTGGTAATGAATTTGGAATTCTTGCTTCAATATACTGCGCGAATGTTGGACATTCGTTCTTGTGGTGTCCTTTCGTCTTGAATGTTGTACACCAAACATCTTCTCATTGTCCTTACTCTTGTTCTGGTTTATCTGAAATGTTAATTTATTCAAATCCTCCTTTAGTTCTTTGATAGTTGGGTTCGTCTGTTGATACTGTTTTTCTTCTAGTTGCAAGGCTGCCTGTAGAGCCTCTGTCTATGTATGGAATTTTTTTTGTCACAATGGGTATTTTAAGTGTGGTAGTAGTGAATTGATGAACAGGTGCCTATGCTACATATTGGTCATGAGATACTTCAAATTTCCTTTTAACCACTTGAATCACTGGTCAATTTCCCAAATAGATTCTCCTGGTTTCTTTCGGATTTCTATCTTCTCATTCATGTATTGATCCTATGAGCTCGGCTTCTGGAACTCATTTATCAGTAATTTTTTTATTTATGTCAGTGTCCTTGTCGTCCCAGGTGCACTGTTTTCATCTAGACTCATGTACCAATCTAGTGTGTGGTCTCTTAGCATAATATATAATTGTGCCAGTTTGGTATCTTCATCAGTGATCTATTTTTCTTCCCAGATATTTGCACAAATTAACAAGTGTTTCTCAGGGTCTTCTGCTACTTCTCCTTGAAATTATGGTAACCTGATGGTGGGATCATGACCTTCCATTCTGAATGTTTAAATACTACCTCTGTGTGGTGTATATACTTGACTAGTGCTTCCTAAACTGGCTCCTCCAGTTGTTGTTCCATGTGTAGATGTACTTCCTGTTGTTTGACTGCTTCTAAAATTCAATTGTCTTTCTAGTTGTCGCCATGATCTACATGATCTAGTCATCATCCATAATGATTGGGTCCAAGGGTGCCTCCTTATTTCTCTTATCCTTTCCTCCTTCCATTTATCCTCTCTATGTCAGTGATTCCCCCCTTCCCCCATGCACGTAGGGAAGTTTAGTTGTCTGACTCCATTGTCATTACACTTTTATTATATAGCAGTATCTTAATAGAAGTATACAACTATTTAATGTACCTTCCTCGAGGTCTGGGTAGAAACTCTTGCTCTGCTGCACTATATGACTTCGTTGTGTCAACTGCAAACTATGTTATAAAACCTACCACAATATTATCAAGCCAAAAATCTACTGCGCGGGTGAGTTTATTGTTCACCTGTTGTAATTGTTCAATCTGTACTGGGGTCAACTCTAACTGTTGGATTTGGTTCATTGCATGGTTATCCTACAACCTTAGTATCCACTCCTGCAATAAGTGTGTAAAATCACAAAAAACGACTTCATGCAAATCAGTAAACACATATTTCTCAAGATATTTGTGGGGTGTTACTCTAGGGTTTCTGTTGTCTTTCTGTGCAAAATCTAGCTCTTTGGTTCTTAGCCAAGTTTCGATCTTTGCTTTTGTGGGATTCCACAGTCTCAACATCCCATTCTAATGGCTCATTGCTTTCTTCTTTTCTTCACTCTTCTCTTTCTCATCCTATCTCATCTACTCAATCCACTCATGTTCCTACCAACGACAATGAAACCATTTGTTGGTTACTCTCCTACTTACTCTTCTATTTTGTTTGAGTTTATTGACCCAGGGTTCATGTCTATCAGGTTTCCAACAAAGCCTCTAAAACTATTGACCCTCCTGGTAAACCATAAGGAAACACATCGCACAGAATGCACTGTGTAGTCTCACCTGAGATAACTTTAGTGGGTGGCTGCAATACTCATGTGCTTACAACCTAGGATTGAGTGCGATATATGAGAACTGTATATTGAACCATTATTATAGCTTGTAAATGAAATATACTATAATTTACGAATAAATAGTAAATATAAAAATTCATTCATTAAACATAACCATAAATACTGAAGAAAATAGAGATATGCATGCATTTGTCACATAACACAGATATTACCATGGTTCACCCCCTCCTGGGCTATGTCCACAAAGATTTGTCTCTCAGCTCTTTTATTATGGTATTTCCGCATCTACAACGTCACACGCTTTACAATCCTTCACAGTCAGGTAAGATCTATATGAGGTGGACTAGATCACACCAGGCTCCTCATCCTGCAATCTAACCCTCAATATCTACCCTCCTCCATCTTCTCTAGCTCAACAACTTACAAAAATACATCATACAACAAAATATTTTGTATCGCAACAACTCATAGATAACTAGCTAAACTCGATAATACTCTGAACCTCTATATCAACCAACCCTCTATGATACCTATGTATCTATATTATACCTTTATATCTCTTCAACCATTACAATACATTACCAAAACCCTCGCCCTAACGTCGTTAGGTCTTCCCTGCATGTGCGCGTGTTTTTCTTCCTTCTATATGTCGCTTTCCTCGTGCATGATTTCTTTCCCAAAATCGCCTTTCTTTTCCACTTTGGCCTGCCTCCAACACCATGTATGCCTCAGGAAAAGTAATGCTTTCCTTATTATTTACATCTTCCTTCATGTCTAGTTGTTCAGTTCTCTTCATACAATTCTGAGAGTGTCCCAACTTCTCAAAACTTGTACTCTGAGCTTCCATATTTTCAACATTGTCTTCCTTCCAAGTTTCATGTTCTCTTATTTCCATATTGTATGAAGCATTCCTCATGGACTGTCTCCTTGTGTTCCAACAATCCTAGGATTTATGGCCAAACCCACTGCAACTGTAACATCTCATGGTGTGACAATGTGCAACAATGTGTCACACAAGATTGAATCTCCAACATATTAAGATGTTATTGAATCTTCCAATGTCTCTCCTTGCACAATGTCTACAATCCAAAGCTTTGTGACCATAATCATTACATGAGAAACAATAACCATTGACAATATTTTCATACCTTTTCTTTTGTGTCCACCTTGAAGGTGTCTCTCTTCTGAACTTGCTTTGAGGTGTAGGACCTGGTTCTTGGTTTCTTCCTTGCTCTAATATTCTAAAGATTTTATTGCTTTGTGTTGGTGCTTGACTTGCATCTTTACTTTCACCTTTTGAAAATGAGGGGCCTACATCATGATTCTTAGAGGTGTTATCTTCAAAGTGTGTTTCTTTCTTATTGTATCTAGGACCATATTTTTCATTTGGTGATATTTGACAATCCAAGATTTCATCCAAGATTGTTGAGTTTTTCATGAACCTTTTTTACTTATGTTCTTTCCTTTTGAGATCGACAACTTCTTCTTCCAACTTATGACATGATTATTATTTTTCATTTAGTTGAGTCTTCAATAGTTCCTCTATCTTCTCGGCTTCTTCAAGTTGGGTCTTCAGAGTGATATTTATTTCTCTTGTTTCTCTAATCTCTTCAAGGATTTTGCAAATCTCATCATCTACCTTCTTCTTTTCTTTTGCTCGACTAATTATTTCATTCTTTGGTCTCATGATTTTTTCTTCCTTTTCTTCTAATTGTGTCCTTTTCTTAGTTTCACTTTCTTCTTGTTTCATGATCATTTTCTTTAGTTCCATGGTAAGACTTTGGTACTTTTCAAGGGATTCCTTAGTGTATTTTTCAAGATACTCAAAAGAGATTGAACCATATGGAACTTCTGAGCTAACTTCTTCTAAATCATTTATAATTTTACTTTTAAGCTTCACAAATTCTTTCTTTTCATCTATAAGATAATTGTTATCTGATTCTACACAAAATTCGTCTAGATTTTGTTAGGATATTTAGACACTTAGGAGTTAGTAAGATCTACTTGGTCTATTGTGGCATTAGGTAAAAGTGTGTTTTCTAGTGTGTTTCTTTAGTATGCATTAGTATGCATTTGTAGTTAGGAAATCTGATGGTCATGATATGTTCCCGACATAGAGTGATCCAATGGTTCATACTCTCCTCAATCTTAATGGTCATTGGTCCATGGCTTAACACTCAATTGTTCCATGATATCTATTTAAAGAGCATTGAGGTTCATTTTCCGATGATCGATTGTGAGAAACTCTCTTTTAAAATATCTCTGTAATCTTTTTCTTTGCATTAATAAACTGCTCCAAGTGGACGCATTGGCTGGGGCCGTGGATTTTTCCCCATAGGGGTTTTACCACGTTAAAACATTGGTTTGTTGATATTTGATCTGATTATGTGAGTGTTTACTGAAGGTGTTCGTCCTCTGTTGGAAGATCTGTGTTGTCGAACATGGTATCAGAGCCTGTTTGAAGACTCACTCCTATTGTAGATCGAGATCATGAAGCCGAGTTTCCTCATATCCACTTTATGTCATTTCCATATATTTTTGGGCTGAGAGGATTGTTCCATTGCGTTTGAAGCACTCATTTCAAGAAGGAACACTTTTCGTTTCACTCGAAAAGGTTTCTGTTTGCCCAAGATATGACCGTTACAGTCATATCCGGAGGTATAAACCTTGAATACACATTTAATTTTTTTTTTGCAGAGTAGTATTTTGGTTTTATTTTGGTTTTGTTTTATTTATTTCTGGGTTGCTACTATTTTATATCTGTGTATGCTTTTTGTCCCGTGCCCTGTGTGATCTCAAAAATCAGAAACAGATAGGAAAAGGTGCATCTTCCAGGTAAGCTAACCGAGATCTAACCCTTGTTGTCATCGAAAAACAATTTTTTTTTCTTGTGTGAAAAGAGTTTTTTTTTAGCACGCTCTCCAAGGCCATCTTCCACAACAACAACAACAACAACCCCAATCCTCCTTCTGAACATTACAATATGTTTTTCTAGATCATTTGGTTAAAGGTTTCCTTATTAAGTAAGAGGTCTTGAGTTCAAGTCTCTTTTTTGTTACCTTTTTTGACAAAGTTCATGCTAAAATTGTAAAGTGTATTTCACTTCATGTATAAAAGTGAATCACTATAAGTAGATTTAATATTTTATTTGAGAGTTATTTATTTTGCATGCAAATTTTCTGTTATAAAATAACTTCATTGTAAAATCGATCCCCACTTCTCTTTATAAAAGTGGGTCACTTCATAAAGCAAATTACACAATCACGTGGTCATTTGGTTATTGATTGTGCCTTTTTTTTAAAAAGGCATAAATCTAACATCAGAAGTCCGTTTATTTTAAGACCGCATAACTTTTTGAGCTCTTTCCATCCAGATCATTAATTTCGGTTTTTAAATCCACATTATAGGAATATTTAATATGGATTCTACAAGTATTGTCTTTCTTACCAACAACAACTACTTCCAATGGAAATATCATATGGAAGATTTATTAAGAAGTAAAGGATTGTACCGGATTACCTTGGGAAAGGAAAAAGCACCCACTGATGTTGATAAGAAGTCCAAGTGGGATAATAGGAATGACAAAGCACGTGGACTAATCGGAATTTACATCTCTCCTGGTTTAAGGTACCACCTTCAAGATATTGATGACCCCAAAGAAGCTTGGAACATGATTGAATCTGTGTTTGGTAAACTCAATATTATTCGAGCACAACAGTTAGAAAATCAAATATTGAAATTGACTCCAAATGATTTTTCTTGCCTTGGAGACTATCTATTTAGGTTTAAAACACTCATAATTTTATGTGAAGAATGTAAGATAAATATGGAGGAAGAGCATTTATTCTAAGATAGGTAGGGCATATTCTGTGTTTGTATCTACCTTTTATGCCACGAGAAAGGCTCTAGGGGAAGAAGCTTATGAAAAACCCACTCTTTAGTACTTTTGTGCTTCTTTTATTCGAGAGGAAGATAATATTGTATAATTTGGAGTGATCAACACTGCAGGTCCCTCCAACAAAGCCTTAGTTTCCCAGCAAAAAGATAAACTCAAGTATCCCAAGGAGCAACATCCTCGCTACAACAACAAACAACATAAGGGTTCCAAACCTGCTCAGACAACTTCATCTCCTACTGGTGACAAAGGAGAAAAATATAAAAGTAATAATACTAACAGACATTACAACTTTTGTGATAAAGATGGTCATGATGAGTCCAAATGTTTCAAGAAGATGGCATCTTTAGAAGCAACGATGAAGAAGCACAACATCAATATTGATTCTACTTCTTCTTCTCACGGATATGCACTTTCTTCTTTTGGTTTCTCCTTCAATTCAAATTATACTACTACTTCTTCTTTTGATGAGTGGCTTATTGATTTAGGAGCATCTTATCATATGGCTAAGGATAAAGCCATATTTTTTGTTCTAAATGAATGTAACACCAAGAAAATATTTGTTGGTGATGATAGATCTCTTAGTGTTGTAGGATTTGGAACAATTCAAGTAGATAATGGTCATTTCAATGATGTATTATGTGTTCCAAGTATTTCTTGTAACCTTCTATCAGTATATCAAATCACTCATTCAGGTGAAGGTAAAACCATCGAGTTTTCACCTCACCAAGTTGTAATCAAGGATGTAAAATATCCTAAGCATGTTCTTGCAACTGGAATTGCTGATGATATAACTAGTTTGTACAAGTTTGACAATTTTGGGTCATCAACTTTTTCATCAGTTTTTGTTGCTCATAGCGATGACTTGAGCAAAATTTGGCATGAGCAGTTTGGTAATCTAAACTATCGCTCATTGCAACAACTATGTAATCAACAGATGGTGATTGTTCTTCCTCTTGTTTCATGCAGAGATGGTGTTTGTGTCGATTGTGTTCTCGGAAAACATCATCAGGACAGTTTTGAAAAACATGCCTCTTGGCACGCCTCGAGTCCTTTGCATCTTGTTCACAGTGATTTGTGTGGTCCACTTTCTTATCCTTCTTTTTCTGGGTGCAAGTATTTCTTAACTTTCATTGATGACTTTTCCAGACGTACTTGGGTTTACTTCTTAAAACTCAAGAGTGAAGTTTTTGACAAGTTTTTGGCCTACAAGGCCCTTGTAGAAAAGTAATCTGGACATCAAATTCAAAGGTTAAGAACAGATAATGGAGGTGAATATGTGAACAATAATTTTACATTCTACTGCACTACACAAGGAATCCAAATGCAACACACTATTCCATATACACCACAACAAAATGGTGTTGCTAAGAGAAAGAAACGCACATTAAAAGAAATGGTCAATTGTATGATCCAATCTAAGGGATTAATTCTAAAGTATTGGGCAAAAGCCATCAACTGTGAAAATTACATAGTAAATCGCACTCCCACAAAGGCTCTTAAAAATATAACACCAGAAGAAGATTGGACTAAAATTAAACCAGATGTAAGTCACTTCCATGTATTTGGCAGTATAGCATGGGCTCACATTCCTGATGAGAAAAGGAAAGAATTACAGCCTAAAAGTGAGAAGTGTATATTTGTTGGTTATTCTGAAGATGTCAAAGGTTACAAACTTCTTCAGTCACATTGTAATGAAATTATTATTAGAAGAGATGTTAAATTTGATGAAAATATCTTGGCCTGCAAGCCTAATTCGACGATTGTGTCTTCTTCGACCTGCGATCCATCTTTGACATTTATGGCTTCTTATGATATGGTTTCTTCTTCAGATGATGACAATGAGGATGAAAATACACCTCTGCCTGCTCGCCCTCCTCCAGATGAGTCCTTTGAACCTGAACCAGCATTAGCTCCACCGCTTTCTATATGGGTCTGTTCAACACGAGAAGAAACTGGTGATCTTGTCGGTGATCCTTCAGATCAACGTTAGACACGTTTACAGTTCCAGTGAGCCTCTTCTCTTTTGGTTCAAGTTTCAGAAACTCATGATCCAGAGACATTTGCAAAAGCTTCATGTCATCCAGATTGGGATACAACAATGAATGAAGAGTATCGTTCTTTAATGACAAATGATACTTGGGATCTTGTACCTCTTCCAAAAGGAAGAAAACATGTTATATGCAAATGGGTCTACATAACTAAGTATGCATCATATGGAAGTGTTGAAAGACACAAGGCTCGGTTAGTTGCCAAAGGATTTTCCCAAGTTGAAGGAATTGACTATAATGAAACCTTTTCCCCTGTAGAAAAAATGAATTCCGTTCACCTTGTTCTTGCCCTTGCTGCCTCACATAAATGGGATGTCCATCAGATGGATGTTAAATCCACCTTCTTGCATGGAGATTTGCAAGAATAAATCTACATGGAACAACCTCCTAGCTATGTCCATAATGAGTCTAGCCTTATTTGTCACCTCAAGAAATCTCTTTATGGTCTCAAGCAAGCTCCACGAGGTTGGTATGCCAAAATGGATATATTTCTTATTATCACTGGATTCTCTAGATGCCATTCTGATCCTAATGTCTATACCAAGAAACTAGGAAGCCATCTCATAATCCTTGTCCTTTATGTTGATGACCTTATCCTTACTGGTAGTGACTCAAAACTTTTAAACCATGTGAAAACCAGCCTTAAGAAGAAATTTGAAATGACAGACTTAGGCTTTTTGCACTATTTCCATGGCCTCCAAGTTTTGCA
>ML788439.1:316694-327360 GCA_009831015.1 Picea engelmannii
TTATGTTGATGACCTTATCCTTACTGGTAGTGACTCAAAACTTTTAAACCATGTGAAAACCAGCCTTAAGAAGAAATTTGAAATGACAGACTTAGGCTTTTTGCACTATTTCCATGGCCTCCAAGTTTTGCAAACCAATGAAGGAATTTTTCTTTCCTAGCCTAAGTATGCTTGTGACCTTCTTCGTCGCTTTCACATGGACGATTGTAAACCAACCCCTTCTCCCTTCCAGTCTGGAGTCAATCTTTTTGCCACTTGTACTTCTCCTGAAGTTGATGCCACCCTGTATCGTCAGTTAGTTGGTAGCCTCTTATACTTGACTCATACCTGTCCTAATATTTCCTTTGTTGTTGGTCTTGTTTCCCGATATATGAAAACACCCCATGAAAGCCATTGGAAAGCAACTAAAAGGATACTTCTCTATGTTCATGGTACAGTTCAGTTCGAGATACATTACATTTCAGGGGGGACTCCTTTATTGGTTGGTTTCACTTATTCATATTGGGTCGACGACCCTGATGATTGAAAGTCTACTACATGTTATGTTTTTAGCCTTGGTTCGGGACTTGTCACTTGGCCCTGTAAGAAACAACAAGATATTCCACTTTCTTCAGCAGAAGCAAAGTACTGAGCAACGATAAATGCAAGTCAGGAATCCCTGTGGCTTCGACAGATCCTTTCATAGTTTGGATTCCAGCACCAGCATCTGACCAGCCTTTGGTGTGACAATCAGAGTGCCATCAAGCTTTCCAAAGACCCAGTTCAATATCAGCATAGCAAACCCATCGAGCTACACATTCACTTCATCAAAAAGCTCATTCATGATCAAGTTATTGAAGTGCTCTTTTTCCCTACAAAATATCAAGTTGTAGACATTTTTACAAAGTCTCTTACAGAAGCAAAGTTTTCCAAACTTCGATCTATGTTAGGAGTTTAGGAATTTGTCATTAAGGGGGGATAGGCTCTAATGCCTCCTTCCTTATCCTATTGTGTCATTATTATAAATCCTTCAATCCTATCCCAAGTTGTTCTTAAGGGGGGATGTTAGGATATTTAGACACTTAGGAGTTAGTAAGATCTACTTGGTCTATTGTGTCGTTAGGTAAAAATGTGTTTTATAGTGTGTTCTTTAGTATGGATTAGTATGCATTTGTAGTTAGGGAATATGATGGTCACGATATGTTCCTGACATAGAGTGATCCAACAGTTCATACTCTCCTCGATCTTAACAGCCATTGATCTGTGGCTTAACACCCGATTGGTCCATGATATCTATTTAAAGAGCATGGAGGGTCATTTGTCGATGATCGATTGTGAGAAACTCTCTTGTAAAATATCTCTTTAATATTTTTCTTTGCATTAATAAACTGCTCCAAGTGGCCGCGTTGGTTGGGGCCATGGATGTTTCCCCATAGGGGTTTTACCACTTGAAAAAATCAGTGTGTTGATCTTTGATCTGGTTATGTGAGTGGTTACTGAAGGTGTTCGTCATCTGTTGGAATACTTGTGTTTTCGAACAAATTTTCTTCTTCACTCGCAGGAGAACATTCAACATCATCACACTTAGAATTATTGATATCTGAGGATTTTGGAGAGTCTTTACCTTCATTGTTCTTGATGGAATTTTCTTCTTTGTCTTGATATACCATCTCTAGGTTCTTACATAAGTCCTTGGCAGAGGTACACTTTCCTATGAATTATTTGATAGAACATGAGAGTCCATTCAAGATGGTCTTGAATGCTACTGCATTATTCTTCTTTGTTGTAAATTTTAACTGATTATTTGAGGAAACTGGTGCAACAAAAACTGTATTCCAAACACCTGCTCCTTTTTCCTTCAAGTACCCATTCATTTCTATTCTCCATGTTGATTAATATGCCTAATCAAAGAGGGGAAAATCATCTACATGTTCATACATTTGTGTTTCCATGGATATCCTTCAAGCTTGTAATGCTTATGATGAAGGCTTGCTCTAATACTAATTGTTGGACACACCGACCACACTGAGAAGGGGGGGGGGGTGAATCTGTGTAGGGATATTTTTACAACTCTTCCAAAACTTTCGTTAGCAATAACCATTTACTCATTACTTCCATTCACACTTAGTATCTTGCATGTAAACATATCTCAACAACATACATCAACAATAAAGAACTATGAACCATCACCATAATGAACACAAGGAACACTATATATATGTGTAAACTTTTTGTATTATGTGTTATAGGAGACTATAATCTCAGGGTTTTATCATAATCAATTGAAAATAGAAACAAATCCAAAGAATACAATACAATACTCAACTTTCAGATATCTGCACCAACCAATATGTGAGGAATCCAACCCTTAAGTACAAGACCCAACTTGTAGACATAAACCAATCTGCCAAAAAGTACATGATCTGTTTATACTGCAGCACACATATGTATGTGACTTTCCTATACTGAAACACATATATGTACACGTCCTTCCCTGCATACACCTTCAGAAGACTAGGGGATCCATTCTTCTGCACTTCTGAAACTTTCATGCCTTTGTCACATCCACTAGAAACATGTCACTGCAACCAGCCTGTCACTACAACCAATACCATTTCAAACATAAAAAAATATACAACATCCAACAACCTGTGCATGTTCCTAATGTATACACCATCACATAACATAGATATCCCTCAACCATATCAGAACATATCCAATCAATTAACTAGCCAACGTCTACTAGATCCAAACATCATAACAACCATACAAATAATTCTTCAAGCATTCACCATACCATGAGTAAATATATGCATCAAGACAATATGTAACCATACTAGAACTTTTTTAACATATATGAACCTGTAGAATGTTGTCCTGGGCACTTGCTTCAGACTTCAGGAACCTGTTGCGATCACTTACTCAATATTTTCATGTCATTTCCATGTATCCATGACCTTTCCTTATTCAACATGTGTATGTACGTACCCTATCCTATTGAAAATGACGTATGTATGCATCCTGACCCACTACAACCCATGTACTACTTCATAAATGTTTTTCGTCAAACGTCCTTGGTGCCTCAGACATGCAGAACTTATGATGCATCCATGAGTACCTGCAATGAATATTTCACTAAAAATAGATCTTCAATATGCTACAAAATATTTATATCATAAGATAGCATTGCTATGTTATATATACTCTCTAAGTAGCTTCCTCTAGGAGTTATCTTCTAACTAAATTCCTTGTTTTAGGGTTAACCCACTTCTAACCACTTTGTCCACTTACAACCACTTTATCCAAAAACAGTAAGTTCTCCACTTCTAGTTGCAACTAATTTATTTTTAATTGCTTTCTTGTTGCAACCAATTAACCCATGAATGACCACTTTTACTAGTCAACCTTCTTCTAGGAGCTTCTACAATAATTTGACTTCTTTGACTTTCTTTGACTTTCTAGGGGATTCTAGATAATTCATGAGGGTTCTCCAATGTCACAAAGACACAACTATCTAACCGTGAGGAGTTGTTTCACGTTCCACATATCACCAAAAATGAAATGACATGTACTACCCATTTATAATGATCTCACGTTCAAATTTACTGATCTTCATTACATTATGCCTTAAAAAACGTGGGTTTCGTAACCATAAATCTAGGATGACTCAACCACTTAACCATTTGGACTTCACAAAGCGTCTTCCTATGAGGGATTTCACCATAAAGGGACAACTTTTGAGTGCATCAACCATGCACCAAACATGTATAACCACATGTATGAAACAATTGCATAACCCATGCACCAAACCTCAACAAGATGTACCACAATCAAGATATCCATACACATATGCCACATAATACATAAACCATGTTCCAATGATAAAACTAGCAAGTAACTCAAATAATGTATCAAGTATGTACCAATCATGCATCAATATATGACTCATCAATCATGTACAACATCATCACCTCATCAACTCATCAACTACATGGCTCAATATGTAGCTCAACCACATGTCATATATATACACCAAGACATCCAACAAATATGCTTCTAACAATACATCAAAAGATATGCCAATGGAGCTCACATATGTACCATCCATGTACTATAACCTATCTACCTCAAAAACATTCACCACAACAAGTACTAAGCGTCCAATAATACCTCTAAACATGTACCAAGAGTGTGCTTCAATAGATCAATGATATACCTCTAGCTATCATAACATCAACATGATCTATCCCATAAACAACATCCAATAACTTCAATGAGAAAATACATAACATAACCAACATTGTTCCTTAACATAAAATTCATCAATCCACACTCTAGGGTTAGTACCATGAATCCAATATAGGCATCAAGCATATTCCCCAACACTCAGCCACATATTAACACCATAAATTCATCAAACACATATAAAGACATGAAACTTGAAGAAAACCATCTTAGACCCTGCATAAACAACATTAGACAATCAAACCATGATGCAACTCATATGTACACCCCTCTTCTTGATGCTTTTACCACAGGTATGTGCCCTGTTTCTTAGACAGATCATGTATGCCTCAGAAAAAGTAATGCTTTCTTGATTTTTTACATCTTCCTTCATGTCTAGTTGTTTAGCCCTCTTCATCCACTTCTGAGAGTGTCCCATCTTCTCAGAACTTGTACTCTAAGCTTCCATCTTTTCAACATTCTCTTCCTTCCAAGTTTCATGTGATCTTCTTTCCAAATTGTATGAAGCATTCCTCATGGGATGTCTCCTTGTGTTCTAGAAATATTGGTATTTGTGTCCAAACCCACTGGAGCTTTAACATCTCATGGTGTGACAATGTACAACAATGTGTCCCACAAGATTGCATATCCAACATATTAAGATGTTATTGAATCTTTCAACATCTCTCCTTGCACAATGTTTGTAA
Source organism: Picea engelmannii (assembly GCA_009831015.1). Taxonomy (NCBI): domain Eukaryota; kingdom Viridiplantae; phylum Streptophyta; class Pinopsida; order Pinales; family Pinaceae; genus Picea; species Picea engelmannii. The sequence goes on from ML788439.1 coordinate 321,605, forward strand.
TCCAAAGCTTTTTGACCATATTCATTACATGAGAAACAATGAACATTGAAAATATTTTCATACCTTTTCTCTTGTTTCCACCTTGAAGGTGTCTCTCTTCTTAACTTGTTTTTTGTTGTAGGACATGCTTCTTGGTGTCTTCCTTTCTCTTATCTTCTAAATATTTTCTTGATTTGTGCTGGTTCTTGACTTGCAGCTTTACTTTCACCTTTTGAAAATGAAGGTCTGCATCATGCTTCTTAGATCTGCTAGCTTCAAAGTGTGTTGCTTCCTTGTTGTATCCAAGACCAAAATTTTCATTTAGTGATCTTTGACAATCCAATATTTCATCCAAGATTGTTGAGATTATCATGAACCTTTTCGACTTCTCTCGTTTCCTTCTGAGATCAACAACTTAAAAGATATTAACCTGTAGACTAATGTCATGGACACTTGATTCAGACTTCAAGAACCTGGTGTTAGTGTTTCATTGAAACCTGCACAAGAGATCTAGCTAAAGCATGCATAAACAAATATTATCAAGAAAAGGAAGAGAGATTCAATATGGAAGAATGAGAAAATAAATTCACACTACTCCAATGAGTTGATGATTGATACATAGATCATGATCAATATGATACAATGAATGAGTGGAATACACTCATATATAGGGCAGAACATTCCATAATTAAGAAAGAAATCAAGCCGTTAGCTTTCCTTAGGAATGCATGCATGCATAATAGTGATGTTAAAAATAGAAATTCTAAAATAGAACTAGTTAGTTAACTCCCACTGAAATAGTGTGTTAAAAATAGAAATTTCTCCAACACCCCCCTTGAACATCACTATGGAGTAAAAATGAGTCTCGACTACTAGGCCATTTTAGGTACTCATGTACAATGCAACTAATGAACACTGAATAAAAGTGAGGAAAGAGGGAAAACCATGTGGGAACAAAACCCCCTTCAAAAGTTAATGTATCAAAAGAAGAAAATAAAAGTTGCTAGACAATTGTGTTCCTCACTGCAAGACAATCCCGCAAAGTCTAAAACTTCTTCTCACTGAAAGTATTTGTGAAGATGTACAAATATTTATGGATATTATGAAGTCCTTTGGCAACCTATTGGGCCTTATACCTCTTGATCCCATGGACCCATCTGCACCTAAAAATATTCCTTTCTGGTGGACGTGGAACCAGATTCCAAGTATGGTTCTGTAGGAGTCAGTCATACTCCTTCTGCATGGCTGATTGTCGTAATGGATTTCCCACAACCCTATTGTAGTTCTGTGGATCAATATATTGAACCATATAGCAATGCATGGGAATCAAAAGTTCTGAAGTTGAAAATACATGAGAAGGATCCTCATGCTGACATCAAGTCGTCCTTGAATCCAATGGATTCCCTATAAGGTTTCCTACTGCCTAAAGTGTGGTATGTGCCTTCTTGGGCAGTTGTTGAAGCTTCAACGTTGGATTCTTATCTGGATGTACTACCTTCTTATTTCCATGTACAAAATCTGAGTGCATGGAATCATCTCTGATGTCTGAAACTAATGGATGAACAAGAGTATATGCATGTTTCACTGGAGGTGCATGCAAAGTAGTCTCCTTATGTGTAAGTAGAATAGAGGAGTCATCGTCAGGAAACTTAGTGAATTTATACAACCTTGACTTTTAATACACCTCACCAATTGCAATGATGGAAATGTCATGCATGTCAATTACTGAAACTGAATCTTATGTAAATTCAACCTTTTTACCTTTTTGAGTGATCTAATAAACTGAGACAAGATTCATAGAAAGCTTTGGAACATGTAGAACATTATCAAAACTTCCATTGTGAAGTTCCACTCTCCCTTCTCCTACTACTAGAGTGTCATCCCCCATGAGAATAGGGGGTCTTGAGCATGGACTCAAAGAAGAGAAAACTTCCTATTTTGCTGCCATATGATGGGATGCCCCAGAATCTATAATCCATGAATCGAATGAGTAATTAATTGCAACCAGAGAATGATGATTACCTTTCTTAGAAGTAGGATCTTCTTCCTTCTGCTTCTTGAATCCCTCTGGAATGAATCTTTTAAGGTTGTTTTGCTGAAGTGCATGTGCCATAAGATTGATATATTTCTTCATGCATGTGGATTCTTCATGATTTGGTTTATTGCAGTAAGTGCATTGCTTTCCCTTCTTCTTCTTCTTGGAATATGAAGAGTCTTTGGACCCTGAAGAATCATTAAAGGGTTTGGAATATCCCTTCTTCCCGTTCTGTTTAGATGACCCTTTTCCATCATGCATGGTGAGTGTATGTGTTTTGGGATATTTCATGAGACCCATATGTATGATTTTTGTTTGCTCTTGTGTAAGAGACTCAATAAACTGAGCCAACGTAGGCATTTTCCAAATTGTTCCAAAAAAACATCTGCCAGAATGGAAATTGGGGACATATACAGTGTATTCTGGTCCTAGCTTGGCCAAGATTGTTAGAATAATTTGTTTCTCTTGTTTAGACTTATCAATACAAAATTCACCCAAGCTCAATAGAAAAGATTTAAATTTAGTAAAAAAATCTTGTATATTATCAAAACTTTTAGGGTCTAAGGTATTCAACTCTACCTCAAGCATATGACCTCGCATCTCATCCTGCTTTCCAAAGAGTCCTTCCAAGGTGGTCCAGATCTCATTTGGAGTATTTCATGCGGAAACATGAAACCATAGATCAGTGGAGATTAAATCAAGAAGTAGTCATGTGGCTTCATCCTTACGGTTCGCCCATCTGATCATCTTTCCAATCGCTGATGTAGGTTCTATTTCTGTCGCCATCGTCAAATTATACAATCCTTTTCTTTTGAGTTGGAATGTTGCCTTTGGATTCTAATCAAAATAATTGTATGGTGTGAGGATTACCACCAAGTTTGACTGTATAATAGTTGTCATATCCATCTCTCGCACTGTTTCTAATAAGCCCTAAAAATTTACTCTCAATCTGCAAGTGAGAAATTAAGAAATCACGATAGAAATGACACTTTAAGTGAAAATTCATATCAGTTTCAAGAGATGATACTGTGACTTACTTTCTGAGCAAACGGCGAGGCATCTTTCCAAACGGTTGAAAAAACACTTCCAAAATGAGTCGATTTACTTCTCACGCAGGCCATTTCCTCAAAAGCTTAATATTTTTGGGAGAAATCACTGTAGAAAGGTACAACCACAGATTCGTATCAGTTTCAGGTAGCTATCTTGCGGCTTATTTTCTAAGAAAACTGTGAAGAATCACACCAAACGGTTGAAAATCCACTTCCAAAATGGGCCGATTTACTTCCTAAGTAAGTCGTTTCCTTAAAAACATAATATTTTGTGAGAAATAACTACTGAAAGGTATGACCACAGCTTTAGCTCACCAAAACTCTGATTTTCCTTATTCTTTGGCTTGTTTGGCTTGCTCCAAGCAGCATAGCTCTGATACCATGTCAGTGTTTCATAGAAACCTATAGAGTAGATCTAGCTAAAGCATGCACAAACAAATCTTATCAAGAAAAGGAAGAGATATTCAGTATGGAAGAATGAGAAAATATATTCACACTACTCCAATGAGCTAATGATTAATACATAGATCATGATCAATATGATATATGAATGAGTGGAATACACTCATATATAGGGAAAAACATTCCATAATTAAGAAGATCAATCAAGAAGTTATCTTTCCTTAGGAATGCATGCATGCATAATAGTGATGGTAAAAATAGAATGTCTAAAATAGAACTAGTCAGTTAACTCCCACTGAACTAGTGTGTCAAAAATAGAAATTTCTCCAACACCTGGCACCAACACTTAATCAATATTTTCATGTCCTTTCCATGTACACGCTACCTTTCCTTCTTCAACATGTGTATGTACACTCCCTGTCCTATTGTAGCTGACATATGTACACATCTTGTCCCACTGCATCCTATTTACTGCTTCAGAAAACTAGGGTTTTATGAACCTCTGGAAAAAAAATCTTCAAACATCCTTGGTGCCTCAAACATGTGGAACTTTTGATGCGTCCATGAGTACTTGCAATGAATATCTCACCCAAAATAGATCTTCAATATGATAAAAAAAAATTATATCATAAGAGACCCTCACTCTCTTATTTATACTCTATAAGTAGCTTCCTCTAGGAGTTATCTTCTAACCAAATTCCTTGTTTTAGGGATAACCCACTTCTAACCACTTTGTCCACTTACAACCATGTTATCTAAAAACAGTAAGCTCTCCACTTCTAGTTGCAACTAATATATTTTTAGTTATTTTTTTGTTGCAACAAATTAACCCATGACTAACCACTTTTACTAGTCAACCTTCTTCTAGGAGCTTCTAGAATAATATGAATTGTTTGACCTTCTTTGACTTTCTAGGGGATTCTAGATAACTCATGAGGGTTTTCCAACTTCACAAGGCCATAAATCTCTAACCATGAGGAGTTATGTGACGATCCACATATCACCATAAATGCAATGACATTTACTATCCATTTAGAATGATCTCACCTACAAATTTACAAATATTCATTATATTATCCCTTAAAACAACGTGGGTTCCATAACCATAAATAGGATGACATAACCACTTAACCATTTGGACTTCGCAAAGCATCTTCCCATGAGGGATTTCACCATAAGGGGACCACTTTCGAGTTAATCAATTTGGTACTTACTATCAACCATGAAATCAATGATACAACTTCCTTTACTATCAACACATCATTATGACAACACTTGACATCAACCCTTTGGCATCAATTACATCAATGACAACATAATCCAACATTAAATACATCAATGATACAAGCTCATTATTATGAAAATAATTGACGTCAATGACAACATAATAAAAAAATCTTTCCCTTTGGCATCGATGGAAACACCAACATTGATGTCAACACCAATCATTGATGGAAACACTTAGAAAAGGAAATGCTCATGCCCAAAGTGGTCATCACCTCATCAATGTACATTTCTCCACATCAACGTAGCAATCTTTCCCACTTTGACATCAATTCCAAAGGGTATATATCTTTGGGGATACTCCCCCTAAATGAACTATCTCTGTGACTTGTCCTCATGGTTTCACTTTCATGTGGTCTTCTCTCCATGCAGCCGATGAATATATCCCCTTTTTACAAGGGATATCACTCTAATGCAATGCTGGTGTTGATTAAGGTTGGTTGTCATTGATATCAACCCTTGAAGAAAGACCCGTAGCACAAAGGTTTGGGTAATGGACACAATATTGTTTGATGTAAATATGACTCATTATTTTTTTGTCATTGTTGATAAGAAGTAAATATGGATGAACTCCAAAGTGGTCCCCTTATGGTGAAAGCCCTCACGGGAAGACGATTTGTGGAGTAAGAGAACCCATGCTTAATTGTGGAATAATGAGATGAAGGAAAGTGATTTTGTCAGGGAAAATATCCTAGATGGATAGTTCTTGTCATTTCATTTCTGGTGGTATGTGGAATGTTACATAATTCCTCACGGTTAGAGAGTTATGGCCATGAGAAGTTGGAGACCCCAGGTTTGGGCAATGGAACCAAGTTTGTTTGATGGGTAACGGTATGAGTTATGATATATTTTCATATAATACTATTATATATGGATAGTACATGTCATGCCATTTCTGGTGGTATGTAGAACGTCACATAACTCCTCACGGTTTGAGAGTTATGGCCTTATGAAGTTGGAGGACCCTCATATGTCATCTAGAAGCCCCAAAAGGTCAAAGTAATCAA
>ML788439.1:341089-378640 GCA_009831015.1 Picea engelmannii
AAGTGAATACAAAATAAATTATTTCAATAATAAATTTAATGGAGAAATTAAAAGTGGACCCAACCCTAAAATAAGGAAAGTGGGTCAAGTGACCTAGAAGATGTTTTTAAGGAAGCTACTTGGAGAGTATAAATAAGAGGCAAAGCTCTCTCATTTGAATCAAACTTGAGAATATTGAATATCTATATGTGTCCGAGGTAACCAAGGATATCTAAATTGGAATTTTGAGTGAAGGTGAAGAAAAGAAGGCCGAAATGCAAGGAAGGATAAATTCTTTTGATGGTGCTTTCTAAGGTATGTTATTTACAGGTCATCTCACCCTTTTCATTATAAATTTTTTTATATAATGATTCATACCATGAAATTGATATGAAAGTTAGAAAACATATCCGACTATCTGTGGAAAAAAATTCAACTTGTGGGTCGTTATATTTTGGGAGTTACACTCCGTGGAAAATAGGGTTTGTGGCCAGTCCTAAAACTAGTCAAAATCAGGTGGTTCGTATAACAACATCATAACTTCTTCATAACACATAAAAATTTAGTGAGACCAAATGTGTTGGTTAGGGTACAGTCTCTAGTATTCTTTTTAACTATTTCATATCATTTCATCAAATATTTTGTGCGGGGCACGTTCTACAAGGTCGCTCTCTAGAATAAGCCAGAATTCAGCAAGGTATGTCATTTTTGCTATAACTCCTTTTCTTAGAGGTTCCAAGTAGTGACACTTGGAGGAATAGCATTAAACACACTGAAGAATTTTTTTTATCAGTTTCAGATCTTTATACATTACAGGTTCAAATTTATTATTACTTCAAGTTACGATTGTTGACTAATCCAAAACTAGGCATGTGAGACTAAAGAAAAGTTTGATGAAAATGTCAGTCTCTTGTTTTTTAAGTTAAGGAAGGTTTGTAGGAATGTGACCATATACACCAGGTCTATTACAGAGCTACAAATCATATTTGGATGATGAAATTGATGAGGGATTTTTGTTGTGGTACATGTTGAGTACATGGTTGAGACAAGGAGTTGATGAGTTGGCGCACATACATGAGGTGTATAGTTGATGATGTTGGCACATATTGATGAGTCATAGTTGATGGGTAGTTAACACATGATTGGTACATATTGATGAGTCATAGTAGATGAGTAGTTAACACATGATTGGTACATACTTGGTACATCATTGGATGCACTTGTTTATGGTACAGGTTGATTACAGGTTGGTGCATGGTTGATGCAGTTGTTTATGGTACATGTTGATTACAGGTTGAGGTACAGGTTGACACATGGTTGTTGCATGGTTCAGATTTATTGGTACAGGTTTACAGTGATATATCTCACAGTGATAGTGTGACAGTGGTTCCATCATTCTACTTCTACTCTAGGGTGGCAGGACGGGGCAAGGACAGGTGGTTGTAGCCACCTTCTAGTTGTAGTCGAAGAACATTGGGGGTTGTAGCCTCCTTCTGGTTGTAGCCAGAGAATTGGGAGCTGGAGCTTCCCTCAGGTTGTAGCCTGAGAAGCTAGGGGGTTGGAGCCTCCTTCCAGTTGCAGCTGAAAAACAAAGGAAGTTGGTGCTTCCAATGAATGTAATTCTTCAAGACATATAAGAAAAAGAATTCCATGGTTTTCTCCCGATTTGGGTTTCCACGTAAAACACTGGTGTACTATGTATGTGTGTGATTGTTTATTTCTTACTACTCATTATTGGATAATAATTCTACATTGATATAACATTTGAATAAAAAAAATTATAATTATGCTATCACTAATTCAACCCCCCTCTCAGTAATCCAACAGTTACAAGGAACAAAGCTAGATTGGTATGTAAAGGATATGCACAGATTGAAGGAATCGACTTTGAAGAGACATTTGCCCCAGTTGCCAGAGTGGAAGAAATCCGTTTTCTTTTAGCTTATGCATGCTCCAAAAATGTTAAAGTATATCAGATGGACGTAAAATCAACTTTTCTGAATGGGGAACTTGAAGAAGAAGTCTACATTGATCAGCCAGAAGGATTTCAGTTATCAGAGAACACAGACTATGTGTGTAAATTAAAGAAGGCCTTGTATGGTCCAAAATAGGCTCCTAGAGCATGGTACTTCAGAGTGGATACGTATTTGCAGCAGGTAGGGTTCAGAAAAGGAAGTGTAGACAACAACCTCTACATCAAGGTAAGTCAAGGTAATATTTTATTAATTGAAGTTTATGTTAATGATATTATTTTTGGTAGTAATGATTACAGGTTAAGCCAAAAAATTTCAAAAGACATGCATAATGAATTTGAAATGTCATTACTTGGAGAACTATCCCTCTTTCTAGGACTTCAGATATGTCAAAGCAACCAAGGAAATTTTATTTCTCAAACCAAGTATATCAGAGAAATTCTAAAGAGGTTTGGAATGGATGATTGCAAACCAGTGATCACTCCCATGCAAACCAGTTGTAAGTTGAGCAAAGACGATGATTCAAAGTCTACAGATCGGAGGCAACATAAGTCAATGATTGGCATCCTACTATATGTGACAACATCCAGACTAGATGTAATGCAGGCAGTTGGACAAGTGGCACAATTTCAAGAAGCACCAAAGGAATCACATGTATTAGCAGTAAAGAGGATCTTCATATATCTCAAAGGAACAAAAGAGTTTGGATTATGGTATCCAAAAGGAAACAGTCTATCACTTATTGCCTACATAGATGCATATTGGGTAGGTTGTATTGATGACCGACAAAGCACCAATGGAGCAACGTTCTACTTAGGTGAGTGTTTGGTGTCATGGCTAAGAAAGAAACAATCATCGGTATCTCTATCTACAGCCGAGGAAAAGTATATTGCAGTAGCAACATGTTGTACACAGGTTATTTGGATGAAACAAACTTTGATAGATATACAGGTTGAGTATGGTGAGCCCATTCCAATATATTGTGATAATACAAGTGCCATTAGTATCTAAAAAAACACGGTGATGCACTCCAAGATTAAGAACATTCCAATCAAGTATCACTTTCTACGGGAACAAGTTGCAGAAAAGAACATCAGAGTTGAGTATGTGGCCACAAAAGAACAAGTGGCAGACATCTTTACAAAACCACTTCCACGAGAAGCCTTTGAATATCTTCGCCAAAGACTTGGAGTTATTTCTACTCCAAAAATGAATTCTTTTTGAATTCTTATCTTATATGTCTTAGATGTACATGAGGAAGCACCATAAGAGGACAGTTTGTCAGGGGGAGCAACCCCGGATGGAAAGATACCTTTGCCATTGATGACAAAGGGGGAGAGATTTATCAGATGCAGAGGACAGAGGCATGGTTCCAGGAGGAGCAAATTTATCATATGTAGAGGACAAAGGCATGGTTCCAGGGGGAGCATGAGTGATATGATTTCAGTTTTGCATCAGAGTGTTTCCATCAATGCCAAAAGGGGATATTGTTGATTAAAGTTGGTTGTCCTTGATGTCAACACTTGAAGAAAGACCTGTAGCACAAAGGTTTGGGTAATGGAATCAATATTGTTTGATGTAAATATAACTCATTATTTTTTTTTCATTGTTGATAAGAAGTAAATATGGATGAACTCCAAAGTGATCTCCTTATGGTGAAATCCCTCACGGGAAGACACTTTGTGGAGTAAGAGAATCCATGCTTAATTGTGGAATAATGAGATGAAGGAAAATGATTTTGTCAGGGAAAATATCCTAGATGGATATTTCTTTTCATTTCATTTCCGGTGGTATGTGGAACGTTACATAATTCCTCACGGTTAGAGAGTTATGGCCATCAGAAGTTGGAGACCCCAGGTTTGGGTAATGGACCCAAGTTTGTTTGATGGGTAATGGTATGAGTTATGATATATTTTCAGATAATACTATTCTACATGGATATTACATTTCATGCCATTTCTGTTGGTATGTATAACATCACATAACTCCTCAGGGTTTGAGATTTATGGCCTTACGAAGTTGGAGGACCCTCATATGTCATCTAGAAGCCCCAAAAGGTCAAAGTAATCAAAGTGGTTTAAGAGATTTTAAAAGGTAAATAATAAAATGAAGTGATGAGTGTATTGTAATTCAAATTGAATACAAAATAAATTATTTCAATAATAAATTTAATGGAGAAATTAGAAGTGGACCCAACCGTAAAATAAGGAAAGTGGGTCAAGTGACCTAGAAGATGTTTTTAAGGAAGCTACTTGGAGAGTATAAATAAGAGGCAAGGCTCTCTCATTTGAATCACACTTGAGCATATTGAATATATATATATGTGTCTGAGGTAACCAAGGATATCTAAACTGGAATTCTGAGTGAAGGTGAAGAAAAGAAGGCTGAAATGCAAGGAAGGATAAATTCTTTTGATGGTGCTTTCTAAGGTATGTTATTTTCAGGTCATCTCACCATTTTCGCTATAACTTTTTTTCTATAATGATTCAGACCATGAAATTTCTATGAAAGTGAGAAAACATATCGAAGTATATGTGAAAACAAATTCATCTTGTGGGTCATTGCATTTTTGAAGTTACACTCCGTGGAAAATAGGGTTTGTGGCCAGTCCTGAAACTAGTCAAAATCAGGTGTTTCAGGTAAAAATGTCATAACTTATTCATAACAAATAAAAATTCATTGAGACAAAATGTGTTGGTTAGGGTAAAGTATTTAGTATTTTGTGTAATAGTTTAAAATAATTTCATCAAATATTTTGTGCGGGGCACGCTCTACAAGGTCTCTCTCTAGAATAAGACAAAATTCAACAAGGTATGTCATTTTTTCTATAACTCCTTTTCTGAGAGGTTCCAAGTAGTGAAACTTGGAGGAATTGCATAAAACACACTGACGAACATTGTGTATCAGTTTCAGATCTTTATACATTACAGGTTCAAAGTTATGATTACTTCAAGTCAGGGTCGTTGACTAATCCAAAACTAGTCTCGTGAGACTAAAGAAAAGTTTGATGAAAATGCTAGTCTCTTGTTGTTAAAGTTAAGGAAGGTTTGCAGGAATGTGATCATATACACCAGGTCTATTACAGAGCTACAAATCAGATTTGGATGATGAAATTGATGAGGGCTTTTGGTTGAGGCACAGGTTGGTGCATGGTTGATGCACTTGTTTATGATACAGGTTGATTACAGGTTGGTGCATGGTTGATGCACTTGTTTATGATACAAGTTGATTACAGGTTGGTGCATGGTTGATGCACTTGTTTATGGTACAGGTTAATTACAGGTTGAGGTACAGGTTGGTGCATGGTTGATGCACTTGTTTATGGTACAGGTTGATTACAGGTTGAGGTACAGGTTGATGCATGGTTGATGCATGGTTCAGATTTATTAGTACAGGTTTATAGTGGTATATCTCACAGTGATAGTGTGACAGTGGCTCCATCATTCTACTTCTACTTCAGGGTGTCAGGAAGGGGCAAGGACAGGTGGTTGTAGCCACCTTCCGGTTATAGTCAGAGAACATAGGGTGTTGTAGCCTCCTTCTGGTTGTAGCCAGAGAATTGGGGAGTTAGAGCTTCCCTGAGGTTGTAGCCTAAGAAACTAGGGGTTTGGAGCCTCCTTCTAGTTGCAGCTGGAAAACAAAGGAAGTTGGTGCTTCCAATGAATATAATTCTTCAAGACATATAAGAAAAAGCATTCTCTGGTTTTCTCCCGATTTGGGTTTCCACGTAAAACACTGGTGTATTGTGTATGTGTATGAGTGTTTATTTGTTCATTGTTTATTTACTCTGCAGTTATTAGATGATAATGCTTCATTGATATAACACTTGGATTAAATGATTTAAAAGAGATTAAATTTCTCTATTACTGATTCACCCCCCCTCTCAGTAATCCAACAACTGGTAACATTTTTACCAACCATATCTATCATCTCTCCACCTAGAATCATACATTTGTAACCAATCATGGGAATAAGAATAACTCCCCCTATGGGTATGTCTCTGTTTGGCCCATGATATGGTTAATCTAATGATGATAATTAGATCCTTTTTGGCCAAATGTGCATATGTATTTTCCTGTTTTGAAGAGTTTTGGAGGAATTTTTGTATTAAATCTTTGTGGCTCATACCAGGTACGTATGATTGATTTTTTATGATGGTTTTGAGTGAAATTTAGCATGTTTTAATGATTCCAGGAAACTAATTCACGTTCTGTGTGTCACAGGGAAAAATCGTAGGTAGTTTTTGCATCCAACACTTCATCCGATACTTCATCCGACACTATTACAGGCAGCTAACTTAAATCTTAATTTATGGGAGTATGAAGTGGAATCTGAAAAATATGGAACATGGGTTTTGTGAGTAATATGCCCAATTAGGTCCCTAGGGGGGATTTTCTTGAAATGCTTAATGGATTGAGAGAATTTCATGGTTTTCAATTCGGAATCCGGTACTCCATCCGACACTCCATCGTGCACTAAAACCGTGGGCAAGTCGACGGTTATCATATCGGCGGCTAGCGATGGGTGAATCAGAGACATGGGTTTTCCTTGTGCTTGTGGCCTCCATCAATTGAGCTTCAGAAAAATTAGATTGGGTTGTTATGATGGGCGTTTATTGGCTCACCTTGTTTCTAGAAGCCACCAGTGGTTAAGACACATTAAATGTGATTTACTGTTTTTAGAGGAGGTTGACCCTTCCAATGGTTGACCTCTCAACTTGTAAACTCTATAAATACTACAGCAATGGTCAAACAAACAGTTAAGTTAGAGAAGAGAGAAAATGATAGTTGAGCTCTGTTTTTCCATTTTCAAACATATTTTGCTAAAACTGTGTAAAACTACATTTTTCATTTTAATGTTGAATTCGTGTTGCTTGAGCTCGTGATTTATCGTTGAGGAGTAGCCACAGCCTGCTGGGGGGGCCACAAGTAGTCTGGGTGAATATTTATCCAATTAGCTTGTGAATTTATATAGTGTAATCATCACTCCTTTTATTTCATGTTTATGAGTTTTATTATGTTTATTTACTGTGTAAATTTTTGTTCATAATTTAATTACTTTAGTTTAGTTTTGCAGGTTATTATGGAGGCTAGTGTTAATATGAAATGATGTTTTAGTTGATAGGAAATGAACTTGCAAGTTCTAAGCTACTAACCCTGTGTATAATTAGATGATAGTTAGATTTTTCATATGCTGAAATAGAGTTTAAAACCAGAGTAGTTAGTTTATGGTTTCTTTGACAAGCTTCGGTGGATGGATAGTTGTTAGTTTTAGTTTTCATTTTTAGTTTTCTATCTAATTGTTGTTTAGTTTTTCCTATCTAGTTGTTAGTTAGTTTTGTTATTTAATTTCTTGTCATATGCTGAAATAGAAATAGGATTTAATTTATGTTTTATGAGTATTTTCCATTTGCAATTTAATTCGTTAAAATATAATTAGTTTAGTTTATTTCATGCAATTTCCTTTTCTAGATCTAGGTTGCAATTTTAATTCGAAGTTGATTATTGAGTTTAGTTTTCAGTTATGAATCTAAGTAGTATGAATTTTCTTAATTAGCATAGAATGCAATTGAATTAAATAGAATAGTGTTTTTTTACTGTTGATGATTAATGCATAGATTGAATAATCACATGGATATGTAGGGTAGTTGATTTTGCTTCTATTATGGATAAGTTCTCATTGGATTGTCTAATTCACACTTTTCACTTTGCTATCAAAGTCAATATTGAGTTTATAACTCTTGAGCTATTGTTAATTTTTAAATGCCATCGTGATATTATAAGACACCGGAGACATAACCATCAACACTATATTTGAGTTTTCTTGCTTTGGTAGATTAAAGAATAGTTTCTTATTGTAGATTAAAGAGTAGTTGTTGATTACTTTTATTGTAATGATGCTTTGAATTTAGTAGATTAAGATTTCCTTTCGTAAATTAGAAGTAGTTATGAAGTTTAATTTAAGAATAGAGTTCACTCGCTTATTCGTTTGATTAGTAGCTTATTGAGTAATTTCGATTAGTTGTTGTAGAAGTTACCATAGGTTAGTTAGTTGATTTCTTGTTTACTTGTTTTGATAGGGTAATTGCTTGCTTGTTTACTTGCTTTGATAGGGTAGTTGTTTGTTTGTTTACTTTATTTAATAGGATAGTTGCTTATTGAATTTGAGTAGGTTAATTAAAGTAGTTTGTTGTTGTTATTGTTTATTAGGTAGATAGTTTTTTTTTTTCTTATTGTCATGATTAAATTAATTTTCTTTAAGTTAATCTCAACCATCAAGAATCAATCATGTACCATATACCATCAACAAGTGCATCAACCATGCACCAAACATGTATCACCACCGATACCAAACAAGTGCATCCACCATGCACCAAATATCAACAAGATGTACCAAAATAAAGATATCCATACACATACGCTACATCATCCATAAACCATGTGTCAATGATATAACTAGCAAGTGCCTCAAATAATGTATCAAGTATGTACCAATCATGCATGAAGCTATGACACATCAATCATGTACAACATCATCACCTCATCAATTACATGTCTCTATATTTAGCTCAACCATATGCAAAATATATACACCAAGATATCCAACAAATATGCTTCTAACAATACATCACAAGATATGTCAATGGAGCTCACATATGTACCAATCATGTACTATAAATGATCTTCCTAAAAACCATTCTCCACAACAAGTAATAAGCATCCAATAGTACCTCTAAACATGTACCAAGAGTGTGCTTAAATGGATCAATGATACCTCTAGCTATCATTACATCAACATGTTGTCCCATAAAAAACACTCCATAAATTCACTAAGAAAATACATAACATAACCAACATTGTTCCTTAACATAAAATGCTTCAATCCACACTCTAGGGTTAGTACCATGCATCCAAGATAGGCATCAAGAATATGATCCAACACTCAACCACACATTATCACCATACATTCATCAAAACCACATAAAGACATGAAACATGAGGTAAACCATCTCAGACCCTACATAAACAAAGTTAGACAATCAACCCATGTTGCAACTCATCTGTACACCCCTCTTATTAAGGATTTTACCACATGTGTGTGCCCTATTTCTCTGAAAGATCACATATGTACACAACCTTTATATAGGTCATCTCGTGTATGTACATGAATTATCGCACAACAACCCGTGTATGCCTAAGAAAAAGTAATTATTTCTTGATTCTTTATATCTTCCTTCATGTATGGCTAGTCAGTCCTCTTCATCTACTTCTGAGAGTGTCCCAACTTCTCAGAGCTTGTACTCTGAGCTTCAATATTTTTAGCATTGTCTTCCTTACAAGTTTCATATGCTCATCTTTCAATATTTTACATAACATTCATCATGGACTATCTGCTTGTGTTCCAACAATCCTAGGATTTGTGAACAAACTCATTGCAGTTGTAATATCTCATGGTGTGAAAATGTGCAGCAATGTGTCCCACAATATTGCATCTCCAACATATTAATATGTTATTGAATCTTCCAACATCTCTCCTTGCACAATGCCTGCAATACAAATCTTTGTGAGCATATTCATTACATGAGAAACAATTATGATTGAAAATATTTTCATACCTTTGCTTTTGTGTCCACCTTGAAGGTGTCTCTCTTCTGAACTTGTTTTGAGGTGTAGGACCTGCTTCTTGGTGTCTTCCTTTCTATGATCTTCTGAATATTTTCTTACTTTGTGTTGTTTCTTGACTTGCAACTTTACTTTCACCTTTTGAAAATGAGGGGTCTGCATCATGCTTCTTAGAGGTTCTATTTTCAAAGTGGGTTGCTTCCTATTTATACTAAATATGTCTATCAAAAGAACCATCTAGATGAAGATCCTTCTAGAAGCGAAATCTTCTGTTAGGTCTTCTTACATTCGATTTATTCTACTTTATTGCAAGGTCTTATTAATATTCACCTTTATTACATCCGAATATATTGTTCTACCTATGTGTGGGTTAGGTCCCTAACATGTCCTCCCCATTAAAAACAACCTTGTCCTCAAGTCTTGAGATGTGGAAATTGCTGCAGAATTTTAGTTGGTTCCCAAGTGGCATCTACTGGAGTTGTATCTTTCCATTGGACTAAAACTTCCTTGATGGTTCTCTGATGCAGGAGACGCTCACGCTGGTCCAAAACTGCTTGTGGTTGTAGACAAATGGATCCTTCTTCGTCCAACTCAGGAAGGTTGGTTTGAATTTAGCACTTAGTTCCAATCACCTTCTTTAAGCATGAAACATGGAAAACAGGATGTAGCTTATAATGACTGGGCAAAGCTACCTAATAGGCCACCTGTACCACATGCTTGAGAATAGTATAAGGACCATAAAATTTGGGCACTAGCTTCTGACAATGCTCGACCTTGAGGGAATTTTGCTTGTAAAGTTGCAGTAGAAGAAACACCTGATCCCCTTTTGCAAATTGACGTTCAGAGCGACCTTGATCTGCTTGTTGCTTCATGCGATTTTGTGCCATGAAAAAATTCTCTTTGAGGGTACAGAGAATAGCCTCTCTAACTGTAAGCGCTTGGTCAATCGCCTGAACCTTCGAGACACCAGGTAAGTATGAGAGAACTGAAGGTGTCTTTTGTCCATACACTGCTTCAAAAGGAATTATGCATGTAGGTGTATGGTATGAAGTGTTGTACCACCATTCAACTAGGGGTAACCATTGAGCCCACTGATTTTGATTTTCCGAGGCAAAACACCTAAAATATGTTTCCAAACACTTGTTGACAACTTAAGTTTGACCATCAGTCTGGGGATGATAAGCTATGCTGAGATGAAATTGGGTTCCTTGTAGCTTGAACAGTTCTTGCCAAAAATTGCTGGTGAAAGTTGGGTCGCGATAAAAAACAATAGAATGTGGCATTCCATGAAGCTTGAAGACCCGATCCATGAAACGTTGAGCCACAATGGAAATTGTAAATGGGTTTTGAAGAGCACAGAAATGAGCATACTTGGAAAGGTGATCAACAACCACCATGATGATTGATTTATTTCCCGATTTGGGTAAGCTTGTAATAAAATCCATAGAGATATCCCTCCAAATAACAGGTGGAATCAGAATCATTTGTAGTGTGTCAAGATATTTGATTGTTTCTCCCTTGTTCCATTGACACACATCACATTCAATGACAAAATTATGAACGTCTTGTTTCATACCATCCCCAAAAAAAGAACGTTTGACCCTGCCATAGGTTTTGGTAAACTCAGAGTGCCCAGTTGTGGTTGTAGCATGAATCTCAAAAAGTATCGTGGATTTAAGTTTTGATTGTTTACTTAAATACAAACGGCCTTTGTATCGAAGCTCATCATGGAGCCAAGAGTACCCTGGGGAAATTGGAGCATTGGACTGCAATTTTTGCATCAGATGAAAACTTTTTGGATCGTGTAGCCATTCCTAGCGAATGGCTTGGAGCCAATCTAGTACAATGAAGGAGAGAGAAAAAAGGGATCCTTCATCTTCATATTTTTTGGAAAGTGCATCCGCAACTTTCATTTCTTGTAAATAATCTCATAATCATATCCAAAGAGCTTAGTTAGCCATTTTTGTTGCTCTGGGGAGGAAATGCATTGTTCTAGAAAATAATTGAGGCTTTGATGGTCTGTATTAATTTGGAAGTGTTTCCCCAATAGATAAGGGTGCCACAGATCAACAACATGCAGAATAACCAACATTTCCTTTTCATATATTGATTTTCCCAAATGTCGTTCAGACAGTTTCTTGCTAGTAAAGGCCAAAGGTCAGCCCTCTTGCATAAGGACAACACCAATTCCTTTCCCTAAAGCATCACATTCTAGGAAAAAGGTATTTGTGAAATCAGGAAAGGCCAGGACTGGAACAGTGCACATGACCATCTTCAAGGTTTGAAAAGATTGAGTAGTTTTTGGAGTCCAAGTGAAAGAGTTATTTTTTAGGAGTGCAATGAGAGGTGCTGCAATCTTTCCATAATTCTCAACAAACTTGCGATAATAACCTGTTAAGCCTAGAAATCCATGCAAGATTTTAAGAGTCTTTGGGTGAGGCCAGTCATGCATAGCTTCAATATTTTTAGGATCCACCCTGTCGCCATCCTTGCCAACCAAATGACCCAAGTAATCGACTTCTGAGGCACCAAAATCACATTTAGACTATTTTAGGAAAATTTGGTGCTAAGAGAGTAGATGGAGAGCTCGATCCACATGAGCAATATGGTCTGTCCAGTTTTTTCTATAGATGAGGATATCATCAAAGAAAACTAAGACAAAATGATGGAGAAAAGGATGTAAGACATGATTCATGAGGATTTGGAAGGTGGAGGGGGCATTACACAAGCCAAAGGGCATGACCAAAAACTCATAGTGACCCTCATGAGTTCTAAAGGCAGTCTTAGGAATGTTTGCCTCTTTCATACGTATCTGGTGATAGCCAGGATGAATATCAAGTTTAGTAAATAACTGGGCGCCACTCAATTCATCCAAGAGGTCATCAATGACAGGAATGGGAAATTTGTCTTTAATGGTAAGTTTTTTTAGGGCACGAAAGTCAGGAAACATTCACCAAGAACCTTCTTTCTTCAGGACCATGAACACAGGAGAAGAGTAGGGGCTCGTACTAGGGTAGATAACGCCTGTGTTAAGGAGTTCCTGAACCATTTTCTTAATTTCATTTTTTTGGGAAAAGGAGTGACGATACAGATGGATATTTGGAGGAAGGATTCCTAGTACAAGGGGAATGGAATGATCATGAACACCATGGGAAGGAGGGAGTCCCTGGGGAGTGGAAAATACCACTTGATGTTTAGAGAGGATGGATTGGAGGTCTTTCGGCACCGGGGGTGTCTCTGTTTCTTGTATGGCATGGAGTTGGGCAATAACGCCATAATGATATTTTTTTAGCATCTTTTCCATGCGATGGTAATTAATGATCTCGGGTGAACTGGTGGTGATGCCTTGGAACTTATATTGTTGGCCCTCCTGGTCGAATTGCATGGTTAATTCCTTAAATACATGAGAATGGGACCCAAGTTCCTTAGCCAGTCTACACCCAACACAATGTCACAACCATCCATGTCGATAGAAAACATATGAGATTTCAGGTGTTAGTCACCAATTTGGAGATGCACATTTTCACAAATCCCTCCACATTTCATGGATCCACCATTGGCAATCATGATTTGAAAATTATTGATTGCATGGATATAGAAATGAGTTTCTTAGGCAATGCGGTGATGAATAAAATTATGGGTGCTTCCACTATAAAAAAGAATGATGAACTTCCTATGCTTGATGTAACCGATTAGCTTGATGGTTTGGGGAGCAGAAAATCCAGTGAGAGAATTTAGGGAAATGACCAGTTCTACTTTGGGAGGGTCTGAGGGAGGGGTTATGTCAATGGTTTCAGGTGACTCAGACAAAAGGGGAATTTCAACTCCTCTTCCAAAATATCCTCTGAGATGGCCATAAAAATCTTTTGTTCCTTACACTTGTGGCCCGAAAAATATTTTTCATCACAATTATAACAAAGGCCTTTGAGTTGGCGTTCAACCGTTTCATCCCTGGTCAATTTTTGGATCTTTAGTGGAGTAGAGGGAGTAGTGGGATTTACTAGTTTAGTGCGAGGGATAAAGCAGGCTTTCCGATTTTGAGAAGATACCACCTGTTGTTCTTATTTATCTCTTTTAGTATCCTCCACCCAACTATGAGGACATGGGCATGAATCTCATCCTTGAGCCCACTGATAAAATCCAGGTGCTCAAAAGAATCTATAAAATCTTCCACTGTTCCAGATTGTTTCAACTTTTTCAAACGACCTAAATGGTTGGTGTTAGTGTCAGAGAGTTCATAAATATCTTTGACAAAGTGTGTCCAATCAATATACCCTTGACGAGAATTTTTCCTCCATTGCCACCATTGCCAACGTTCTTGATCTAGATGGAGAACACCATACCGGAGTTTGTCCAAGTCACCTGTAATGTCGTATAAAGAGAAATAATGTTCCATTTGGGTTACCCAACTAGTGGGATACGAGCCATCAAATTTGGTCACATCCACTCGCCGAAGGCATAGGTCACGTTGAAAGTGATGGGGCTGAAAATTATGGGAATGAGAGAAAGTTCCAACTTCAGTATGTGGAGGTGGGTCAGATAAAGGGTTAACTGCAGGGATATGCAACTTGGTGCAGATCGTCGAAATGACATATTCAAGCTGGGTAGTCATGTCTTGTTTGAGTTCCTTGATTGAGGTGGCGATGGAGGACTGCATGGTTGTATTGATGGTGGAAATATTGGCACTGAGTTGTTTCACTTCTTGCTGGGTCTCTGTGAAGTTAGATTACAAGGTATTGAAGCGATCTTCCAAATCTTGGCTATGGGTATGGGCCATGATGAAGAGGGAACCGAAAGGGGGCGCGTGGGGTCAAAACAATTGTTTAAAATGATATGTATGAGTGTGATAAGGGCAAAGAGATAAATCCAATGGAATAGGTCTCAAATAATGGTGCAAAAAATTCCATACTTGTTTTTTTTTTACACCTGCAAAGTTATACTCTGGTCTGAAGAATACTACAGTGATGAAATGCCCAAATGCTTAACCAGGAAGAAATGTGTAGTGATTTGGCAAACCGAACACAGTTGCGTGGCAATAGATCTTGTTTGTTTTATTTTATTTTTTTCTGTCCCCAAGGGTTAGGTATTCAAGGGTTCTACAAACAAGGGTTTTCCATGTGCTATAGCTCTTTGATATACGTACGGGGTCCAACAGTAGTAATCGGCCCAATATATCAGGGAACCAACTAAGGAAGCTAGATTGTGCCCTT
Organism: Picea engelmannii; assembly: GCA_009831015.1. Lineage (NCBI taxonomy): Eukaryota > Viridiplantae > Streptophyta > Pinopsida > Pinales > Pinaceae > Picea > Picea engelmannii. The sequence goes on from ML788439.1 coordinate 355,874, forward strand.
ATCCATACTATCTGACTACTTAGGTACTAGAGAGTATCTTCCCAAGTGTTGTTCTCCGTGTCACTATAGTAGTCAGGCGGCTGATCGGTTTATCTAAAGAGGGATTCAGGTAATCTAGTTCGATCTGTACACAGGTGTTGTCTAATTCACTACCACTCGAAGGGGTACCAACAGGGTTACAAGGCTGGCCAACAGATGTTCTCTTAAGTACCACTTATATTTCCTGCGTGTATGAATCCCTCAATTGTGGGTTTATGCGTGTAATGATAGATCTCTATGGCTTAAAGGCACCAGAATACGTCTCTACCCTAAAAAAAAATTTAACCCACAATTTATGCCGAGGAAAGTTCTCTGATACCACTTGTAATATTCCAGATATAAAAAGTATGAAGAACATAAATAAAATGCTAGAAATGGCAGATAAACAACAATATAACCAGAAAAAAACCACAATAACACTGAAATGATATCAAAATAACACCAGAAAGAGCACTTTGATTCTAAGAGCAATGTTCACGGGCCTCTTCGAGGGGGAAACCTCAAGTCAAGCATAGCTCTATTACAATAATATCCAAGATAGGGTTCTCATACCCTCGACTCCTATTTATACTAAATATTTCTATCAAAATAACCATCTATAGGAAGATCCTTCTAGAAGCGGAAGCTTCTATTAGGTCTTCTTACATTTGACTTATTCTACTTTATTGTTCTCCCTATGTGTGGGTTAGGTCTCTAACAAATAGTTCCTCTATTCTCTTAGCTTCTTCAAGTTGGGTCTTCAGAGTGATATTTATTTCTCTTGTTTCTATAATCTTTTCAACGCTTTTTATAATCTCATCATCTACCTTCTTCTTTTCTTTTGATGGACTAATTATTTCATTCTTTAGTCACATGGTTTCTTCTTCTTTTTCTTCTAATTGTGTCCTTTGCTTAGTTTCACTTTCTTCTTGTTTCAAGATCATTTTCTTTAGTGCTATGGTAAGATTTTAGTACTTTTCTAGGGATTCCTTAGTGTATTTTTCAAGATACTCAAAAGAGATTGAACCACATGAAACTTCTGAGCTAACTTATTCTAAATAATTTATAATTTTACTTTTAAGCTTCACATATTCTTCCTCTTCATCTGTATGATAATTTTTATCTAATTCTACACAAACTACTTCTATATATTTTTATTCACTTGCGAGAGAACATTCAACATCATCACACTTAGAATTATTGCAATTAGAGGATTTTGGAGAGTCTTTACCTTCATTTTCCTTGATGGAATTGTCTTCTTTGTCTTGATATACCTTCTCTAGCTTCAGCCATAGGTCCTTGGGGGAGGTACACTTTCCTATGCTTTCTTTGACAGAACATGAGAGTATATTAAAGATGGTATTGAATTCTACTACACTATTCTTCTTTGCTTCAAATTTTGACTGATTCTTTGAGGGAACTAGTCCAACAACAAATGTATTCCAAACACTTGCTCATGTTTCCTTCAAGTACCCTTTCATTTATATTCTCCATGTCAAGTAATATCACTTATCAAAGAGGGTAACTTCATCTTCATGTTCATCCATTTGTGTTTCCATGGATCTCATTCAATCTTGTAAGGCTTATGATGAAGGACTGAACTGATACCTATTGTTGGATACAACGACCACACTGAGAAGGGCGGGGTGAATCAGTGTAGGGAGATTTTTAAAATTTTTCCAAAACTTTAGTTAGAAAAAATCATTTACTCATTACTTCCATTCACACTTAGCAGCTTGCATGTAAACATATCTCAACAACATACATCAACAATAAATAACTATGAACCATCACCATAATAAACACAGGGAACACCAGATAGATGTGAAAAAATTTTGCGGTATGTATTACATGAAACTACAATATAATGGTTTTATGAACATCATATTTCATATCTCAACACTAACCAAGATGTCAGGAATCAAACCTTCAAGTACAAGACCCATCTTGTAAAAAAAAACCAATCCACATGTATGTACACAACCTACCTATACTGTAGCACTCATATGTATGCATTCTTCCCTATGTTAGCCTGCGTACACCTTCAGAAGACTAGGGCATCCATTCTTCTACACTTATGAAACTTACCTGCCTCTATCAAATCCACCAGTAACTTGTCATTGCAACCATCCTGTCACTGCAACCGCTTTATCATTTCAACCAGTACCATTCCAACCACAAACAAATATACACCATCAAATAACCTATGCATGTTCCTCATGCATACACCATCACAGAACATAGATATCCCTCAACCATATCAGAATAGAATCACTCAACCAACCATCCAACATCTACCATATCCAAAAATCATAACAACCATACAAATAATGCTTCAAGCATTCACCATACCATGAGTAAATCTAAGCATCAAGACAATATGTAACTATACCATAACTTCTGTAATAGAAATGAACCTATAGACTGATGTTTTGTGCACTTGCTTCAGACTTCAAGAACCTGGAACCAACACTTACTCAATATTTTCATGTCCATTCCATGGGTCGCGACCTTTCATTATTCAGCATGCATATGTACGTGGCATGGCCTACTACAACTCACGTATGTATGCATCCTAGCCCACTACAACCTCCATACTTCTTTAGAAAACTAAGGTTTTTTGAACCTCCTAAACATTTTCCATCAAACCTCCTTGGTTCCTAATACATTCATAACTTCTTATGCGTCCATGAGTACCTGCAATGAATCTTTCACCAAAAATAGATCTTCAATATGCTCAAAAAGATTCATATCATAAGAGACCATTGCTCTCTTATTTATACTCTCTAAGTAGCTTTCTCTAGGAGTTATCTTCTAACCAAATTCCTTATTTAGGGATAACCCACTTCTACCCACTTTGTACATTTACAACCACTTTATCCACAAATAGTAAGCTCTCCACTTCTAGTTTCAACTAATTAATTTTTAATTATTTTCTTGTTGCAACCACTTAACCCATGAATAACCAATTTGACTAGTCAACCTTCTTCTAGGAGATTCTAGAATAATTTGAATTCTTTGACCTTATTTGACCTTCTAGGGGCTTTTATCTAACTCATGTGGGTTCTCCAACTTCACAAAGCCATAACTCTCTTATCGTGAGGAGTTATGTGATGTTCTGCATATCATCGAAAATGGCATGGCATGCATTATCCATTTAGAATGATCTCACCTGCAAATTTACTGATCTTCATTACATTATACCTTAAACAAACTTGGTTTCCCTAACCATACATATTGTATTATTCAACCACTTAACCATTTGGAATTCTCAAAGCGTATTCCCATGAGGGATTTCACCATAAGGGGACCACTTTGAAGTTCATCCATTTGGTACTTCCTATCAACCAGGACATCAATGATATAAATCCCTTTAATATCAACACATAATTGTGACACCACTTGACATCAAACATTTGAAATCAATTACATCAATGATACAAGGTCGTTATTATGACAATACTTGACATCAATGAGAAAATAATACAACAATCTCCCCTTTTGGAATTGATGGCAACACCAACATTGATGTCAACACCAATCATTGTTGGAAACACTTAGACATGGCAATGATAATGCTCAAAGTGGTCTCTCCCCCTCTTATATCAATGGAAAAGGGTATATCTCTTTGGGGTTTCTCCCCCTAAATCAATTGTCCCTATGACTACTCCTCCTGGCTACATTGTTCTTTGGGATTCTCTCCATGCATATGATGAATCTCTCCTCTTTTTACAAGGGATATCACTCTGATACAATGATAGTAACATGGATTCCAATCATAGAATAAAATTAGGTCAAGACAAAAACGGAATGGAGCGAGGCGGAAAGCCAACGCGGCTAGGGCCCAAACCCTAGTCGCCCCCGGTCTGGATCTCATCTGCAGGAGCCCGGAACCGTCTGGAGCAGCCGATCAGAGAGTCCCTCCAGCGATTTGCATGACAAAGCATCCCTTCTTCGACTTACAACGGACAGATCGTCCCTCATACGAATTGCACGCGCGGTTTTGAGCAGAGGTCGTGCCTCTGCGTTTTTGTTTGCAGGTGGCCCCTGCCGTGCTTCAATGGCCCCAAAACCGACCGCCGAAATGGACGAAGATACTCTGGAAGCATTCAAAGCACTAGTCCGTGCGGTAAGTACTAAATCCAAGCCGTCTATCTCATCTAAATTTGTCAAGAAGCTGGAGGAGATCCCCTCGGTGGAGCTATCTCCAGAGGACCCCTGCAAACTTTCCCTCCTGCTAGCAGAAAATGCCCTCATCGGTAAGTTTACGGGGTTATGGCCCAACCCCAAAACGGTGGAGGCATGGATGGATGATCACTGGAAACCACTGATACAGGGAAAAGTCTCTTTATGTGCAGTAGGCCGGGGTTTTTTTCTCTTCAGTTTCTCGAGGACAGAGGATCGAGATCTAGTTTTCAGATCTGGACCCTACTTCATGGGGGCAAGAGGGCTGTTCTTAGCCCCATGGACACTTGACTTCAACCCAGGAGCCGAAATCACCGCAGCCCCTGTTTGGGTCAGACTGCCTCATCTCCCCTTGCATCTTTGGGGGAAAAGATCTCTGGAGGACATTGGAAACAAGCTTGGGCGTTTCTTGGACAGTGTGGGGCCGAAAGGGGATCAGTTTACATGTGCTCGAATTTGTGTTGAGGTTAACCTCGAGAAAGGCCTTCCGGAAGCTATTAAGCTTTCCCTAGGGGATTGGTCTTATATCCAAGAGCTGGACTATGAGCAGATCCCTTTTAAGTGCCTCCGGTGCCATGACTATGGTCACTTCGCAAAAAGATGCCCCAAAGCCCCTGGGGAGCCGGGACCAGTCAAAGAAGATGATTTTCAGCCAGTTTCTAACAGACGCAGGCAGCCACGGCGAAAGGACCCACTAACCCAGGCTCCGAAGGCCACTCATATAGCAGAGGCTACTCTAGAAAATAAAAACAGCTTTGATGCGTTGAAGGAAGATGAAGCCCTAGATCCAGAATCAACAGCAGTCAAGGGAAATCCGACAGACGAAAGCTTTTCGGAAATCATTCCTCCAGAGTCAGTAGCAGTAAGAGGAAATCGGGACTCAAATCCGGAGCCCACTGCCCCTGCAGGTCTAGTTTCAATCCCCTCCAGCGGTTCTATGGAAACTCCTGACACTGTAGACACTTCAGCTCCGTCTCCACCCCTTACCCGAGGGAGAAAGACCAACAAAGCACGCAGAGAAAAGGAGGTTGCCTCCAATATTTCTTTAGGCTCTCAGAAAAAGCTGGATCCCTTTTTTAAGGGGAAAGTCTCATCCTCCTAGGTTTAATGCTTTKCTTHTGTCTCCTAYTGTGCTCACAGTTTGTGAGAATTTACTCATGTATGCATTTTTTGTCATTTTCTCGACTTRGCTCAAGAAGTAAGTGGGACTGTACTCTCAAGTTATTCGCAAGAAGGTTGGCCGAGATCACCAACCTTCTTCAGCTTTGTAACTTTCTGATTCTGGATTACCAGGAAGCCGATTAATACACTCTAACCGTTCTTGTCAAAAAAAAACATGGATTCCAATCATCTCTATCATGTCTCCACCTATAATCATACATATGTAACCAATCATGGGAAGAAGAATAACTCCCCCCTATGGGTACGTATCCCCCTATCTTCTCTGTAAGATTTTATCACTGCAATCTACTTCTGTTGCAAATGCTACTACTCAACCGAAGAATAAATCCACTACTAAAGAATGATATTCTCTTCCTATGATGATCCTTGGACCTTTACATGCATCATACATCTAAACTAGTGCTGCACCATACATGCCAATCATACATACTATATCATGCATCAACCATGAAGAAAAGGATATGTCAACAATGAATAGTGAATCATGAACAAACCATCAACCATGTGTTAGAACTAGAAGACACACCTAGACTATTGTAGGTGTAATCCTAGTAACCATAAGAATATAAATGGTTAAAACAAGATTATACTTGAGTGGATCAACAAGAATGAGTAAGAAAGGGAGATGGCAACAAACTAATGTCTGCAGAGGAATTCCATTGGGCATGGAGTCATAACATCCTACAGATCAAAGGAAATTAAACTATATACCATATAAAGGTATATAATGATGAGTAGAAGCATAGAGATTATGGGAAAATGAATAAAATCCATTGTACAAAGATCATTTATGCAAATGGATTAAACATTGCTTAAACAATAAATAATGATTTGATGGGAAAGCTACAACAGATCCTCCGTTGTTCATGAATCCATCAATCAATGGTATTTATTGTCCTCAAAACATGCAATATATTCAAGAAAGAGTATGAAAAGATAAATGGAAAACAAAGAATATATTCTGATAAAAAACTCTCATGAATCTTTAATGGTAGAAATGTTGATTACAAACAGGCCTTCATGCTTACAAAGGAGCAACTAAACTTCTCCTTCATCTCTCCCCTCTCTTGGATCATGAATCCAACCCTTTCCTTATCAAAATCCCCTTCATATATAGTGAATGATATATCTCTACTCTAAGGAGGTTTAAACCAAGGATCTACATAGTATCCTCCTCCATTTAGGAGTATGTTACAAAACATTCCAACAAAAACAAAAAAAATCCTATTTTTTTGGATCTTGTCTATTGTGATAAATTCCTTTTGAAACAGGTCATGTTGCTTGATTTGGTGATAGAAAAAATTTCCCTCATGTCCAAATACCTCTTAGGAAACCATTTGAACCTTCCCTGACAGTTGGAAGCCCTCCCATATCTCGGATTTATCAAACTGTTAGAGTTTGCAATGGCTTTGACAGCATGCGCTCCGGACTTTCCTGTAGGTGACGATTTCAACGTTTCTCCCAAATGACAAACTGGTTTAGGCTAAGTTTTGGTTAGTGAATCCACGATATTATTATTTATCTCCAAAAAATGTTTTGGAAGAACCTAGATCGTCATTTAAAAGTTATGATTAAAAATGACTTTGTTGTTTGCTAATTGCTACAAATTGTCCCAAATTACCAGTTTGCATCACCTTTGACAGCATGCGTTGCGAAATTTCCTGTAGGTTCTTGTTTACCTCCAAAATGATTCCAACCTTTAAAAAATTGCATAATAATTTGGGAAAAACCTTCCATGTCCTGCTACAAACCTCTTGAAACATGAAGTAACCTTGGAGAAATCATATGAAGATGTTAAATTTAACTCAAGACCCAAAATCATCACTTAAGTTGTAATTGTATGCACAACAACAGTTGGAGGATGAACATGATGCAAGTAGGAAGTGAGAAAAGAAGAACATAAATCCAACTTGGATGAGGCTGCAGACAGGTAGAATTGAAGAAAATTTGTGCAAAACAGAGGGTTTGCAACCCCAGTGGTTAAGTTCGCAACGCCAGTTTGTAGTGCAAATTGAACTAGAATTTTATGAAAATCTTTTAAGATTTTCTACGTCCGAGGAGAAAAATATGAGTTGACAAGTTAAAACCTCGAACCTAGATGAATCTCAACTGAAAATGGTTTGATCTATCAAGAAAATAGAGAGTTTGTAGTGCACAGTTGTAATGGACAATTCACAATGCAAGGTTGGTAGTGGATAATGTTGTTGTTTGCAAACGAAAATTGTAAGATGTTTCTTTGGTAAAACACTCTTGAAAATGGAAATGTTTTAGGATACCAAAGATGACCCCTATTTCTTTCATGATGATGAACACTATCATGAGACCAAAACTCGTTCATGGATTAAGGTTAGAATTTTTTTAATTCCTAAACATTTCATGTGCTAACATTGGCTCCACAGGGGATGGCATGCTCTCGGTGAGCTTCCAAGAACATTGTATTTAAAGTTCCTTATCCATTGGGCTACAGAGTCTTATGTTGATCTACTGCAAACCAAGAAACTAAAAGAAACAAACAAATGCTCGTATGATGAGTTGCTTCCCCTACTTCTAACCTGATCTCTGAGATGATTGATCAGGTGAAATAAAAACTCTAGTGCATCCATGCAAGGACCTTGTCTACTGATTTAATTCCTTACATAACCCTGCTTAATGAAAATTCAAATTGAAAATTAAATCTAATCTGAAAACTCATCCACTTTGAAGAACTAATTCCACTGACTAATTCTAAGTAACTCATAAAGGTCTCTTTCTCTGATATTTCCAACAAAAATGCAAAAGGATCTTGAATAATATGTGTGAATACCAACTTTTTATTGATGAAAAGGAAATGACAGACTGTGTCTATAGTTCCAACCTGTTCACAAGTATAGAGAAAATTATAAACTTCTTTCTTCACTGTAATATTTTCTTCAAATGTTGTTTTTTCTTATTCTAAGTTTTCAAATGCAAGATCATTCTCAGAACAAATGGAAATAGTCTTATTATTTTCCTTATCATTCATTTCAACCTCAATAAAATAATCCATATAAAGAACCATAGAATCACTAAGAAGATGGAAAGGTTTTTGTTGACTTATAATGTTATCATTATGTTCACAAAAACTTGTGTGATTTTGTAGCTCAACTCTCTGTTCTCTTTAAGAAACTTCAATTTTTTATTTCAAAAGCTTAAATGAAGAAAAACATAAGGTAAACGACTTACCTCAGACTAAATAACAATTTTCCCTATGATAGAGGTCATAACTATCATAAATGGGTTGAATGCTTTCATAAGACTATTGAAAATAATTCTTTTCTAGATGAAAGGATATTTATAATGTTTTTTGGAAATCAACCTCATCATAGTTATTGTACTCATCATATATAGGTAAACAAAAGGCTTCTTGAGTATCATAAATAACAAAATTAGAGACAACATATTGTTCCTCAACAGGCTTCTCTGCTAACTCCTTCTCATGGCATCCTTCTTGTTCATGTTCATTGTCATCTATGTCTATATTCCACTCCTAATCCTTAACTTGATCTAAAAACTTTCCACATGTTTTGAGATTATCATCAACCTCTTGAGAATCAATAATATTTTCTGCAAGGTGACATACCTCCTTTCTAGGAGAAGGAGAGACAAATCTGGATGAAGATTTTTTACATAACACAATCTAGCAGTAGTTTCAGGAGGTCAGATATCTAAAGACATGTTGCAATAAAAACTAAAAAATCTCGTGTTTAAAATATAAAGAACTTCATCATCCCCTCTTTTCAAATCATAAAACTTATCTAAGTATTGGTCAAGAGATTTTTTCTCTCCCTAGTACCTTGAAAATGCACCAGATAACTCAGCCCACGAACCAATGGAACCAGCCTCTATATTTTTAAACCACAAAGAAACATCCCCAACCAAAGATTTAACAAATAACCTCATAAAAACATCCTCATGCATAATTTCCAAATTTTCAATGACATTCTGAAAGGCTCCCAAATGATTCTCAGCTATAATATGATCTTCTCCAACAAAAAGAGGCAGATATTCTAAAAACTTGGGAGGGTAAGGATGAAGAGTAGATGGCATCTTTAAGGTTTTAAATTTGTTTTCTCTTTTTATGGACTGAACATCGGTAGGATGAAAGTGAGGTTCAATGGATTGATTGCAAATTCCAACAGTGGTGGTAGAATATGGTACTACGATCAGAGAAGGTGGTGAATCAGTTGTATCATTCACATGGTTACAGGGATGATCATATTCAGGAAGGATTTGAATACAAAACATGGTTACAGGGCTGATCATATTCAGGAAGGATTTGAATACAAAAAATGTTCTCATATGTTTTAGATGAAGGACTAGGGTCAACAACAACTATGTAAGAAGAATATTGATCTTGTTCTTTTAAAGAGGGATATACAGTAGTAAGATTATGCTCATCAGAGTAAACAAAGAAAAGGATGATTCTCCTTATATATTAAGGAAAGTACATGAAATAACTGATAAAAAAGAATACGATCTCTTGAAGAAAACTTATATCTTGATACTTGGACTTCTTGTGTTTTCCTTCCATTTTTTGTTCGAGCTTGTTCCTCAGTGGAGTCCTATAACTTGATTTGAATCACCAGCAAATTATTCAACTATGTGGAGTCCCCATGGTGAAAAATTGAATTATGTTCTGTCACTAATCCTTTCTCACCATCAAGAACTGGTAGTAATATATGTCATATAGGCCAGGGAATATCTTCAACTTCATCCCCGACAACGACGCCAAAAATGTTAGCACTAGAAGTCACACCTAGAATGTTGTAGGTGTAAGACTAGTACCAAACATAATATAAATGGTTAAAACAAGTTTATACTTGAGTGGATCAGAAAGACTGAGTAAGAAAGGGAGAGGGAAACAAACTTTCTGCAGAGGCATTCCATTGGTCATGGAGTCATAACATCCTCTAGATCAAATGTAATTAAACTGTATACCAGATAAAGGTTATATGATGATGAGTAGAAGCATAGCGAATATGAAAAAAGGAAGAACATCAATTGTACAAAGATCCTTTCTGCAAATAGATTAATGATTTCTTAAACAATAAACAATGATTTAATGGGCAAGCTACAATAGATCATATGTTGTTCATGAATCCATCAATCAATGGAAGCTATGATCCTCAAAACCTATAATATATTCAAGCAAGAGGATGAAAAGATAAATGGAAAACAAAGAATAAAATATGATAAACAACTCTCATGAATCTTTAGTGGCAAAAATGTTGATTACAAACATGACCTCAAGCTTACAAATGAGAAACTAAACTGCTCCTCCAACTCTCTACTCTCTTGGATCATGAATCCAACCCTTTCCTTATCAAAATACCCTTCATATATAGTGAATTATCTCTCTCTACTCTTAGGAGGTCGAAACCAAGGAGCTACATAGGATCCTCTTCCATTTAGGAGTCTATTACAAAAGATTCCAACAAAAACAAAACAAATTCCTATTTTTTTGGATCTTGTCTATTGTGATAAATACCTTTTGAAAAAGGTCACGATCCTTGATTTGGTGATAGAACACATGACCCTCATGTCTAAATACCTCCTAAGAAACCATTTTAACCTTCCCTAACAATTGACATCCCTCCCATATCTCGGATTTATCAAACTGTTAGATTTTGCAGCGACTTTGACAACATGCACTACAAACTTTCGTGTAGGTGATGATTGCAACTTTTCTCCCAAATGACGAACTTGGTTAGGCTGATTTTTCGTCAAAAAGTCCATGATATAATTATTCATATCCAAAAACAATTTCAGAAGAACCCATATCTTCATTGAAAAGTTATGATTAAAAAATGATTTTGTTGTTTTCTAATTGCTACAAACTATCCCAAATTACCAGTTCACAGCGCCTTTGACATCACGCACTATGAACTTTCCTGTAGGTACCTGTATACCTATAAAATGATTCAAACCTTTAAATGTTTCATAAGAAGTTGGGAAAAACCTTCTAGAGCCTACTACAAACCTCTCGAAACATGAAGTAACCTTGGAGAAATCATACAAAGATGTTAAATTTAGCTCAAGACCCAAAACCATCACTTAAGTTGTAATTAGATGCACAACAATAGTTAGAGGATGAATAAGTTGTAAGTAGGAGGTGAGAAAAGAAGAACAAAAATCCAACTTGGATGAGGCTGCAGATAGGAAGAATTAAAACAACTCTGTGTAAAACAAAGGGTTTGCAGTGCCAATGGTTAAGTTTGAAACACCAGTTTGCAGCATGAATTGAACTAGGTTTTTATGAAAATCTTGCAAGATTTTATATGTATGAGGAGACAAATATGAGTTGAAAATTTAAATCCTTTGACCTATATGAATCTTAAATGAAAAGGGTTTGATCTATCAAGAAAACATAGATTTTGTAGCATCAAATTGCAGCACAGATTTGTAATGGACAGTTCATGGCGTAGGGTTTGCAGTGGATAATGTTGTTTTTTGCAAGAGGAAACTGTAAGATGTTTCTTTGGTATAACAATATTGAAAATGGCCAGGTTTTAGGATACCAAAGTTGACCCCTATTTCTTTCATTATGATGAACACTATCATGACACCAAAACTCTTTCATGGACTAAGGTCAGTCATTCCATTGGGCATGGAGTCAACACAACCTACATATCAAAGGCACTAAAGCTTTCTACTAGACAAAAATGGCTATAATTGATGGATGGAGGTATAAGGAAGATAAAAAAAAAGAACAATATCATCAAACAAAGATCATCTCTGCAAAAATGACTTAAAAAATATTACTAGAACAAAGATCATGAACGAAGAAAATTACTACAAATCATTTGCAACTCATGAATCTCCTGCCCATGAACAACCATTGATATTCAATTCTTGCAATTGCATTCAAGCAATATGACAAGGTAAAATCATAATAAATAACACAAATTCTTATAAACAACTTTCATGAATCTCTAATGGCAGAAATGTTCATTACAAACAGGCCCTCAGGCTTACAAATGAGCAACTAAATTGCTCCTCCAACTCTCTCCTCTCTTTGATCATGAGTCCAACCATTTCCTTATCAAAATCCCCTTCATATATAATTAATTATCAATCTCTACTCTAAGGATATCGAAACCAAGGAGCTACATAGGATCCTCCTCCATTTAGGAGTCAGTTACAAAAGATTGCAATAAAAGAAAAACAAATTCCTAATTTTTTGGATCTTGTCTATTGTGGTAAATGCCTTGAAACAGGTCATGATGCTTGATCTGGTGATATAACACATGTCCCTCATGTCCAAATACCTCCTAGGAAACCATTCAAACCTTCCCTGGTAGCTGGAAACCCTCCCATAGCTCAGATTTATCAAACTGTGAGAGTTTGCAACACCTTTGACAACATGCACTATGAACTTTCTTGTAGGTTACGATTTCAAATTTTCTCCCAAATGACGAAATAGTTCAAGCTGAGTTTTGGTCAGAAAGTCCATGATATTATTATGCATCTCAAAACAAAATTCATAAGAACCGATATCATCATTTAAAAGTTATGATTAAAAAATGAATCTGTTGTTTGCTAATTGCTCTAAACTGTCCCAAATTACCAATTCGTAGCGCCTTTAACAGCACGCGCTGCAAACTTTCCTATAGGTGTTTGTTTACCTCCAAAATGATTCCAACCTTTTAAAAATTTCATAAGAAATTGGTAAAAAACTTCCAGAGCCTACTACAAACCTCTTGAAACATGAAGTAACCTTGGAGAAATCATATGAAGATGTTAAATTTATCTCAAGACCCAAAATCATCAATTAAGTTGTAATTGTATGCACAACAACAATTGGAGGATGAACAAGAGGCAAGTAGGAGGTGAGAAAATAAGAAGGAAAATCCAACTTGGATGACATTGCAGACAGGAATAATTGAAGAAACTCTGTATAAAACAGAGGGTTTCCAGCACCAATGGTTAAGTTCGCAGCACCGGTTTTGCAGCGCGAATTGAACTAGGTTTTTATGAAAATCTTGAAGAGGCAAATATTCTAAAAACTTTGGAGGGTAAGGATGAAGAGTAGATGGAAACTTTAATAGTTTAAATTGTTTTTCTCTTTTTATGGACTGAACATCAGTAGGTTGAAAGTGAGGTTCAATGGATTGATTACAAATTTCAACAGTGGTGGTAGAATATGGTACTATAATACTATGATCAGAGAAGGTGGTGAATCAGTTGTATCATTCACATGGTTATAGGGCTGATCATGTTCAAGAAGGATTTGAATACAAAAAATGTTCTCATATGTTTCAGATGAAGGACTAGGGTCAACAACAACTATGTAAGAATAATACAAATCTTCTTCTTTCAAAGAGGGATATACAGTAGTAGGATTATGGTCATCACAGTAAACAAAGAAAAGGATGATTCTCCTGATATATGAAGGAAAGAACATGAAATAGATGATAACAAATAATATGATCTATTGAAGAAAACTTATATCTTGATACTTGGACTTCTTGTGTATTCCTTCCTTTTGCTATTCGAGCTTGTTCCTCAGTGGAGTCCTGTAACTTGATTTTAATCACCAACAAGTTCTTCAAATGTGTGGAGTCTCCATGGTGAAAAATTGAATTTTGTTCTGTCACCAATCCTTTCTCACCATCAAGATCTGGTAGTAATATATGTCTTACAGCCTAGGGAATATCTTCAACTTCATCCTCAGCAACAACACCAAAATTGTTAGCACTAGAAGTCACACCTAGAATGTTGTAGGTGTAAGACTAGTACCCATCAGAATATAAATGGTTAAAACAAGTTTATACTTGAGTGGATCATAAAGACTGAGTAAGAAAGGGAGAGGGAAACAAACTGTTTGCAGTGACATTCCATTGGTCATGGGATCATAACATCCTACATATCAAATGCAATTAAACTGTATACTAGATAAAGCTTATATAATGATGAGTAGAATCATAGAGAATATGAAAAAAGAAAGAACATCAATTGTACAGAGATCCTTTCTGCAAAAAAATTAATGATTTCTTAAACAATAAACAATGATTTAATGGGAAAGATACAATAGATCCTCTATTGTTCATGAATCCATCAATCAATGGCATCTATGATCCTCAAAACCTGTAATATAATCAAGAAAGAGGATGAAAACATAGATGGGAAACAAAGAATAAAAACTGATAAACAACTCTCATGAATCTTTAGTGGAAGAAATGTTGATTACAAACATGACCTCAAGATTACAAATGAGAAACTAAACTGCTCATCCAACTGTCTTCTCTCTTGGATCATGAATCCAACCCCTTACTTATAAAAATACCCTTCATGTAAAGTGAATTATCTCTCTCTACTTTAAGGATGTCGAAACCAAGGAGCTACGTAGGATCCTCCTCCATTTAGGAGTCTATTATAAAAGATTCCAACAAAAACAAAACAAAAAATCCTATTTTTTTGGATCTTGTCTATTGTGATAAATACCTTCTGAAAAATGCCATGTCCCTCATGTATAAATACCTCCTAAGAAACCATTTGAACCTTCCCTAACAGTTCACATCCCTCCCATAGCTCAGATTTATCAAATTGTTAGATTTTGCAACGACTTTGACATCATGCACTTTAAACTTTCCTATAGGTCATGATTTCAAATTTTCTCCCAAGTGATGAATTGGGTTAGGATGAGTTTTGGTCAAAAAGTCCATGAAGTAATTATTCATCTCCACAAACAATTTCAAAAGAACCCAGATCATCATTTAAAAGTTATGATTAAAAAATGATTTGGTGTTTGCTAATTGCTACAAACT
This sequence comes from Picea engelmannii, assembly GCA_009831015.1. NCBI lineage: Eukaryota > Viridiplantae > Streptophyta > Pinopsida > Pinales > Pinaceae > Picea > Picea engelmannii. The sequence goes on from ML788439.1 coordinate 371,044, forward strand.
GTCCCAAATTACCAGTTCACAACGCCTTTGACATCACACACTGCAATCTTTCTTGTAGGTTCCTCTTTACCTAAAAAATGATTCCAAGCTTTAAAATTTGCATGATAAGTTGGGAAAAACCTTCTAGAGCCTGCTACAAACCTCTTGAAACATGAAGTAACCTTGGAGAAATCATACGAAGATGTTAAATTTAGCTCAAGACCCAAAACCATCACTTAAGTTGTAATTAGATGCACACCAACAGTTAGATGATGAATAGGTTGTAAGTAGGAGGTGAGAAAAGAAGAAAAAAAATCCAACTTGGATGAGGCTGCAGATAGGAAGGATTGAAACAACTTTGTGTAAAACAGAGGGTTTGCAGCACCAATGGTTAAGTTCGAAACACCGATTTGCAGCACGAATTCAACTAGGTTTTTATGAAAATCTTGCAAGATTTTCTACGTATGAGGAGACAAATATGAGTTGAAAATTTAAATCCTTGGACCTAGATGAATCTTAAATGAAAAGGGTTTGATCTATCAATAAAACATAGATTTTGCAGCGCCAATTTGTAGCACAGATTTGTAATGGACAGTTCGCAGCATAGGGTTTGCAGTGGTTAATGTTGTTTTTTGCAAGAGGAAACTGTAAGATGTTGCTTTGGTATAACAATATTGAAAATGGCCAGGGTTTAGGATACCAAAGTTGACCCCTATTTCTTTCATGATGATGAACACTATCATGACACCAAAACTCTTTCATGGACTAAGGTCAATCATTCCATTGGGCATGGAGTCAACACATCCTACGTATCAAAGGCCCTCAAGATGCATACTAGACAAAAATGGTTATAATTTATGTATGGAGGTATAAGGAAGATAAAAAAAAGAATAATATCACCAAGCAAAGATCCTCTCTACAAAAATGACTTAAAAAATATTACTAGAACAAAGATCATGAAAGGAGGAAATTACTACAAATCATTTGCAGCTCATGAATCTTCTGCCTATGAACAACCATTGATCTTCAATTCCTACAATTACATTCAAGCAAGATGAAAAGATAAAATCATAATAAATAAATAAAATTCTGATAAACAACTTTCATGAATCTCTAATGCGGAAATGTTGATTACAAATATTCCCTCGGGCTTACAAATGAGAAACTAAATTGTTCCTCCAACTCTCTCCTCTATTGGATCATGAATCCAACCATTTCCTTATCAAAATCCCCTTCACATATAATTAATTATCTCTCTCTACTCTAAGGAGATCGAAACCAAGGAGCTACATAGGATCCTCCTCCATTTATGAGTCTTTTACAAAATATTCCAACAAAAACAAAACAAATTCCTAATTTTTTGGATCTTGTCTATTGTGATAAATACCTTTTGAAACAGGTCATGATGCTTGATCTAGTGATAGAACACATGTCCCTCATGTCCAAATAACTCCTAGGAAACCATTCAAACCTTCCTTGGGAGCTGGAAACCCTCCCATAGCTCAAATTTATCAAACTGTTAGAGTTTGCAATGACTTTGACATCATGTGCTATGAACTTTCCTGTAGGTTGCGATTTCAACTTTTCTCCCAAACGACGAACTGGTCCAGGCTGAGTTTTGGTCAGAAATTCCATGATATTATTATGCATCTCCAAAAAAATATTTATAAGAACCCAGATCATCATTTAAAATTTATGATTAAAAAATGACTCTGTTGTTTGCTAATTGCTATAAACTGTCCCAAATTACTAGTTCGCAGCGCCTTTGACAACACGTGTTGTGAACTTTCCTGTAGGTGTTTGTTTACCTCCAAAATGATTCCAACCTTTAAAAAATTGCATAAGAAGTTGGTAAAAACCTTCCAGATCCTACTACAAACCTCTTGAAACATGAAGTAACCTTAGAGAAATCATATGAAGATGTTAATTTTAGCTCAAGACCCAAAATCATAAATTAAGTTGTAATTGTATGCACAACAACAGTTGGAGGATGAACATGATGCAAGTAGGAGGTGAGAAAATAAGAAAAAAAATCCAACTTGGATGACGCTGTAGACGAGAATAATTGAAGCAACTCTGTATAAAACAGAGGGTTTGCAGTGCCAATGGTTAAGTTCAAAGTGCCAGTTTGCAGCATGAATTGAACTAGGTTTTTCTGAAAAGATTGCAAGATTTTCTACATCTGAGGAGAAAAATACGAGTTGACAATTTAAAACCTCAGACCTAGATGAATCTCAAATGAAAAGGGTTTGATCTATCAATAAAACAAAGAGTTTGTAGCGCCAGTTTCTAGTGCAGAGTTTGCAGCGCATATTTGTAATGGACAGTTCACAGTGCAGGGTTGGAGGTGGATAATGTTTTTGTTTTCATGAGGAAACTATAAGATGTTGCTTTGGTATAAAAATCTTGAAAATGTTCAGGTTTTAGGATACCAAAGATGACCCATATTTCTTTCATGAATATGAACACTATCACGAAACCAAAACTCTTTCATTGACTAAGGTCGTAATTGTTTTTATCTCCTAAACATTTTATGTGCTACAACATGTACATCATGTGCCATACCATGTGTCAACCATGCATATCAGCACCATACAATGTACCATAATATATCATCACTGATGTATATTTACCATATGCCAATAATATGTGCCAAAAGTGTACCAAGCATATATCAATATCATTAACATGTGCCTCTATCAATGTACCAATAACATCATCAACCATACAACATTCCAACCATGTGCCTCAAACAAGTGTCATATCACACATGATATGCCTATATCATAAACCAAGTGCCACAAGCAAGGAAAATGTATCTCAACCATCAAGCATCAATCATGTACCATATACCATCAACAAGTGCATCAACCATTCACCAAACATATATAACCATCAGTGCCAAAAAAAATGCATCAACCATGCACCAAACCTCAAAAAGTTGTACCATAATCAAGATATCCATACGCATATGCCACATCATCCATAAACCATGTGCCAATGATATAAATAGAAATTGCCTCAAATAATGTATCGAGTCTATACCAATCATGCATCAAGCTATTACTCATCAAGCATGTGCAACATCATCACCTCGTCAACTCATCAACTACATGTCTCAAATGTAGCTCAACCATATGCCAAATATATACACCAATACATCCAACAAATATGGTTATAACAATACATCACAAGATACGTCAATGGAGCTCACATATGTACTATCCATGTACTATAACCGATCTTCCTCAAAACAATTCGCCAAAGAAAGTACTAAGAAGCCAATAGTACCTCTAAACATGTACGAAGAGTGTGCTTCAATAGTTCAATGATATACCCCTAGATATCATCACATCAATATGATGTGTCCCATAAACAACATGCCCTAACTTCACTGAGAAAATGCATAAAATAACCAACATTGTTCCTTAACAGAAAATGCCTCAATCCACACTCTAGGGTTAGTACCATGCATCAAAGATAGGCATCAAGCATATGCTCCAACACTCAACCACATATTATCACCATACTGTTATAACTCAAAATGCCACTACTATGCATCTTTGATGTTGGCCTACTCATTCATACATCTGCCAACCCTTTTTGATGGAGTTCTTCTAAAAAAAAGGTTTTTGTATGGTATACACGCCCTAATGCATATGCAGAGTGTGTACATACTCTAGTTTCTTTCTTAAAAGATTGCATACATATGCTAGTTGCACACCTAAAAGCCCGTGTGTACTATAAAAAGTTGCAAAAAAATATAAATTTTGTGCTTTCCGACTGAGTTTACAGGCTATCTTAGGTTTTACAACCATTTTACCTCCTGTATCCCTTCTGACAATGTATTAATCATTATTTTCTCATATAAAAAGGGCCCTAGGGTGGCCATTTGGAGATATCAAACAAGAGGTAAGAGAACTCTGCCAAATTTTCTCCCTTGTATTCCAAGCCTTATGCATTCTTATATGAGTTTCATCCTCAACATTCCCTTCCATCAATCCTCCTTATAACATCCATCATTTTCCCTTATGTCGTAATATTGGTGGTGAGGATAATATATCGAGAATAATGCACTTGGAGACAAAGTAGAGGAACCCAAGCGAGAATCGTGGAGTGGAGCCAACAAAATTCAGGTTGTAACTTCCAATTTTGTTATTAATAAAAGAGAAAACTTCTTGTCCCAGATATTTATGTGTATGTGTTTGTGTGTATGAATGTTTTCATGAATAACTAACTCTTTAGATTATCTTGATAATTAAGCATATGTTGTCATAGTTTGTTTTGTAACATTGTTTCCGGCCAGCTTTGGGAGAAGGCCTACAATCTTGGAACAAAGAAAAACCAGAAGGGATCGACAACATTCGTAAGCACCTAAGGTACACATTTATATATTCTCTCTCTTACCTTAATTATTGTAAGGTTTTGTTTGGTTTGGCTAGAATATAAGTTTTTTTGTCTTTTAAGGTGTCAAGGCTTTTCATAGTCGCTAGACCTAGATTAGGGGGATTTTCCCTATAGCAGAATTGGAAAATCCATTGGGGATTTTCTCTAGGGTATTAATAGGAGATATTTGTTTGTCTTGAGTTCCTATTTTTTGTTGAGTGTTCTGAGTCTATTTCGTTTCTGGTCACCTTCCAGGTGCTTACCATCTTCCCTAATAAAGGTGGCCTATCTGAATCTTTCTCTTTTTTGAGAATTTTCAGTAGTGTCCACGCCATGTTCTATACCCATCATGCGTACATACAAGTTTTGATTTATACACAACCCACGTACATACGCAAGCTGAATATGCACAGTACACGTGCCTATCACTTTGAAAAAAAATTCATTTTTTTTTTCTTTCAGGAAACCTTTGGTTCCTCGGGTCTTCCTGAGTTTCAGGGCCTCTGTTGGTTGTGGTTTTGATAGGTTCAAGGATCAGATTGCTTATGAAATAACAAAAAAACAAAACCTTTTGTATAGCTTTCTTGGCTTATTTTTAGCTTGAATTTTAAGAAAAATGAGTTTCTTTTAGCATCTTTTGTTTTATTTGATTGAAAGAAAGAAAAAAAATCGTGTTTTTATGCTAGTTAGGTATCTTTATTTCTTTGCATTTTTATTTGAGAAAGAAAAATAAATTAACATAGGGTTTTGTTTTCTTCTCATCTTGAAATCATTTCAAAAGAAAAAATAAGAAAGAAAATCTTTTCATTCGCTCTTTTGTTTCACTCGAAATTTGCACTATGCATTTTTCATGGAAAAGAGAAAAGATTGCATCTTTAGGTTTGAAGGATCGTTCATGCATTTTCTTTCTTGAAACTCTTTTTCATTTAAAGGATTAGTGTAAAATTTTTATTTTCCAGTGTTCTTACAACTTTCATTTTTGCAAGAGTCTCAAACAACATCAATTGCACTTCCATACCCTTTGAGTAAAAAAACCACTAAAATGGACACTTAATCTTAAAATCAATTACACCTTTTCATTTGTAGGGTACAACAACTAGACTAGTATTTAGGGCCTTGGATTAGGTGTGGAGAGGAAACTCCCCAAGGCCACTTAACAAACTTAAGAGTCTGAGTTAGGGAGTGTTAAATTATAGTTTCGTAACAGTTAGTCGGGACCCCCCTCTAACACAAGGGCTAAACACGAGGTCGCATGAGGAAAGGCAGAGGAGATAGCCCTTCCAAATACAGAACTAGCGTAGTGGGGATCGTATTTAAGGGTCATTCTTGGGATTCTTCTGACTACATCTAACTATGGAGATTCATGAACCTCGAATCCATTTGGCATCCTCAGTTGTCTTCCAGACCATTTTCTTTTGGTACCCTCGAAAGGCTTTGGACATAGTTATCCTGCTCATTTTACCCGCCTGGTGACTGACTCTAAGTTGGAAAATTAGTTTCCTTTTTATAGGTACTTACAAATGTGACTGTGGGGGCATACCATGGTACCTAGGACATATGTCAGACCATGATTTACAGAGTATACCTGGAGGGTGTTTCCGTGTTTGAGTTACACTCGCACTGGTAAGTTTATGTAGTGTTGGTTAGCATAATTGGCCTTCCTACCTTTTCGCTGGATTTATCTTTAGGGAATTTTTTAGTGGTGTGCTCCATGCTACCTATTTTTCCATAGCAAGTTAGTCAGTCATTACTTTGTGTCTCTGACCTAAGGTGGTAGACTGCCCACTCCGTCGATCGTGAGGACTTTTGGGTCTTCCTCTTAGAAACATGGAGCCACCTCCTTATAGGTGTATATTTATATACCATTGATTTACCATAGTCAATGTGTGAGACTTTTACGGACTTGAACGATCCTGCAAAACAAGAACCTACGCATAATATCTTCATGGCCAAATTTATTGACGATACCAACCAATGAACCCCTTCGCAAGGGGATTATTGTGCTTTTCATTTCTTTGGAAATGTTGGTGTCCCTTTGATGGCCACTTTGAACATTACTGGGTTGAATGTGGTACTACCGGTTTGGTTGGGTACCATTCCAAATGTCCCTAATTCTCTTGACGCTTCTCAATTAATCACTTTATGTCATGGGAATCATTTTGATGTTCCTTCGTTAGCAAATTCTTCTCCTCCTCATTCTTCCTTCTCTGGTGAAAGTATAACTACTAGTAACCAAAATTCTAAGTGAAATAGAAATAGGAAGAATAAGAAAAATAAATCAACAACCTATGTGAATCATGTTTGAGATAGGTCATCAACCTATACAAGTCATGTTGAACCAACACCCAGCCTCTACAAGTCATGCTGGGAGAAAGAAGCCAACCTCTGCAAGTCATGCTGGGGGGGAAATTCCAGTCACTGGTAGTCATACTAGGGATAGGTATGTAGCCTCTGCAATTCACGTTATCAACCAACAACCAACCTTTGCTAGTCATGTTGGAGAGTTTTCAACAACCTCTGTGATTTATTTTGAGTACAAGAAACCAACAACTACTAGTCATGTTGGGGGCATTGATTCTGTTGAGAAACCTAGACGGATAGGAAGTAATCTTAAGCTCCCTTGTAATATTTTCAAGAGAAATCACCTTACTCATCTATGCCCTAGCATTCCAGAGACATGAAGATTGTGTTCCATGTTTGAAATCTCTTCTGATTCTAATTATTACTTTGTTTCCCCGCAATCTATTCATCCTTTAGTTGATGAAGTGGTCATGCTGATGCAATCTTCGATCGATCCCACTCCTCTTTTGGGGGGTGATATAGTGGGAAAAAACCCCTATGGACTACACTAGGGTTCAAAATGTAGGAATATCTAACCATCTAAAAGTATCCTACTTTTCTAACTACCATGAATATACCCCATATTAATACATGAAAGATAAAGTGAAAAGATAAGGTAAAATTACCTTTTACTCTGTGTTCGGTGTCGATCCTCTCACACTCGATAGCTTGTTAAGCCCTAATATTGGCTCATTACCCCTTGATTGGGGCATATTAGATTAGTAATTCTATTTTATTTATGTCGGCTTTAGGACATTAGTTGTAATTTAGATTAGTAATGCTATTTTAATTATGTCGGCTTTAGGCCATTATTTGTAATTATACCTCCTAGTCTCCTATATATACCAAGGAGACATTTTCATTTTGAATCATCTTGTACTTGAACATTTAA
>ML788439.1:399802-424796 GCA_009831015.1 Picea engelmannii
GCAGTTTTCAGGTCTTCTCTCGAAAATTGTCCCCTTATTTACCTCAGGTAATACTCTGGATAGATTCCTTTCCCCCATAGGAACACCCTTTCGGGAAAGTTCCCTCACTCTATAGAGCCAGGGTAAGTGCCTAGAAAGGACTTCTGTCGCAATAAAAACCTTGAGCTTACTCACTACCAGTCACAGAAGCTATAGCTCAGAGATTTTTAGAGGACCTTCCAGTCGGGTCTTCAAACCTGGTGAAATTCACACAAGGGCCTGAAGAAGGAATTAATGGCATAGTTTTTAACATCCTGCACGGGAGGGAATGGTATTCTTAGACTTCAATATTTCAGAGTTTCGACACCCAGGGTATCTAGGTGCGAGTCCTTTTGTACTCGTGAGTCCCGAAACCCCAACCCATGAAATCCCGAAATGACAGCGTGTGGAGGAATTAAGGACCTTTCGGTGGTTCGGTACCCAGGATACCCTCCCTCTTGCTAAATGCACGAATGATATCCTTTCGGAGGATCTAAGGTCTGTTGCGATCGTTAAATTGGATGAAGGAACACAGGCATTAATGCCTCTACCCATTTTTAACCTTCATAAGTAGCGAAGAAATCGGGATCGTCGATTCCAAGACCCATGGGAGTACCTGGACCGTCCAGTTGTAGAGTACATGTGGCGGTCGGTAAGCGTTTCGGATTTTCGGCATCCAGGAGATCAGAGGGTAAGAACCCTTTTCCTTACGACTTGCGAAATCCTGACATATGAAATCCCGAAATACTAGCATGTGGGTAAGTTATGAGTTTTCGGAGTTTCAGCACCCGGGGTACCCAAGTGCGATTTCTCCTATACTCGCAAGTCCTGAAACCCCAACTTGTGAAATCCCGAAACGATAATAGTATGGAGAAGTTATAGGATCTCAGAGTTTCAATATCCGGGATATCTAGAGGTGATATTCTTGTACTTGCAAGTCCCGAATCCCCGACCTACGAAATCCTGATGGGTGAAATCCCGAAATAGATGCGCAGGTTTAAGAGTTTGTATTTTGGATTTTCGTCTCTCGGAGGATCTAGGTGAGAGACCTCTTGTCTACTCACGTCGTGAAACTTCGATTCGAAAAACCCCGAATTGGACCAGCATGGGTAAGTATTGATGTTCGTCATTTTGAGAATAGGGATATTCAAGGATAAGTTCCCTTGTACCCACTAGTTGCGAGATCCCGAACTATGAAACCCTGAAATTGGTCAAGTGTATGATGAGCGGGTGTATTGGCTTTTCAGCATTCAGGTAGTTGAGGAGTGTGAATCTTCGACCTCTTGTATCCCGAAATTCCGATATACAAAACCCTGATTCGTGGAATCTCGAATTGGCATAGCATGACTTGGTTCGGCATTTTTGTGCTTCGGTACTCGAAAAACCCAAGGGTAAGTTTCCCTTGTACTTGCAAGTCCCAAAATCCCGACTTGCAAAACCCCGAAAAGATAGAGAGTGTAAAAGTTATCATATTTCGTTATTTCAGTACCCGGGGTACCTAAGTGCGGGCCCCATGTGTTTTCCAGTCTCAAAACCCCTGACTCATGAAATCCCGATGGAGGAAACCCCGAAATAGGGAAGCATGTTAGAGCTTGGTGTTTCGGAGTTTTGGCTCCCAGGAAAACAGGTGCGAGATCCTCCTGTCATCACACATCCTGAAATCCCGATGGATAAATTCCCGAAATAGTGAAGCATGTTAGAGCTTGGTGTTTTGGAGTTTCGGCTCCTGGGAAACCCAGGTGTGAGACCTCCTGTCATTGCACATCCCAAAATTCCAATGGAGTAAACCCCAAAAAGTGGAGTGCCATATTTTAAATCCGAGGCAATTTTTAGTTATGACAAATTGTTGGTCCCCTTCAAATTTCGGCACTTCGAGAGACAAGAGAGCAGGAGATCGCATGCAGCACAATATTCCGAATCGCGAAATCCGGGAGTACCTCTCTGGTAAGGCCTATGGTCATGACCCACGATCGCATGGGTAAGGATAAGGAATGGTAGGAACCACATCAGGCCCCATAGGAACTCGGGGAATTCTTCTCCTCAGTGAAAAGAAGGAAAAAGACAAAAAAAAAATCTGAGTTCTCGTAGTGGGTGTGCTACATAAATCTACTGCCAACTTTAGAGATGGGATCTGGCACTCTACTAGAAAGATTGCTTCCAGCCCATAAACGAGTTGAAAAGGTGAGAAACTGGTGGCAATCTTTACAGACATTTGGTAGACCCACAATGCCGATTACAACATCAAATGCCAATTTGACTTGGTAGAATTGATTATTCGTTGAAGAATAGTCTTGAGGGACTTATTCACATCTTCTACCTGACCATTCGCTTGTGGGTAGTAGGATGATGAATTATCTTTCCTCAATGATTTGATGTTAACTCGGACATATTTTTGTTCTAAAAGTGACTTCCATGTTCAGTGACAATCTCCTTCAAGATGTCAAACCTTGCTACTATCTGGTTAAAAATAAAAGAGAGTTGTTGTTTCTCCATCATTATTGAATGTTGTCATAGTTTCGACCCAATTTTTGAAGTAGTCTACCGCTACGATGATATAACGATGCCCCCTGGTTGAAGTTGGGTGGCATGTAGTATAATAAATCCCCCACTTGGTGAAGGGACCAATAGTAATGATGAGAAACATGGGAGCAGGATGTGCCCTCATCTTCCGAGAGAAGATCTAACATGGGTGGCACTTCTTGACCGAATCAACACAGTATTTGATCAATGTAGGTCAGAAGTAATCGGATTGTAGTATATTTTGGGTTGTTTCCAACCCAGACAAATGACCACCACATGATCCAATGTGGCAGTCATTAAGAATGAGTTTCTCTTATTCATGAATGAGGCACCGACGAAGAATGCAGTCTACACCTCGACGATACAAAGTGTCATCGAGTATGAGATAGTTTTTTTCCTGATGGCATATACATCGATGCTCATCACGAGAATTAGAGGCGGGGCACTTCAAATTTAGGAGATAGACTAGTATATCTCCATACTAGGGGTCTGAATATGAAATCATAAAAATATCTCCTTTAATCGATGATTCTTTAGGCGTAACATCACCTGATTTGACCGAAAGTTCCGAGATAAGTTCCGCAAATAGCAGCGACTTTTTGGATTTCACGGAAAAAAAAATCTAGGTCAAATTAATGGAGGATAACAATCCATATAATGATATTTCTGTTGATTACACGTCGTTTCAAGATGTATTGGAACAGATTCACAATGACAATGACGGTGGTCTTATGAAGCAGAATATAATGACGGAACCATTGGATAGCATGAACTGTTGCCAACACAAGTTTCTCAATGTAGGAATAGTCTATTTCTAGTCCAACTAGGCCTCGGCTCAGTTAATAAATCACATGATCTTCGAGAAGATTGTCCTCTTCAACCAAGACCATACCAATGGTCGACTCTGCAGTAGCCAGGTACAATAAGAAATCTTTATTATAATTGGGAGGTCGGAGCAAAGGGGAAGATGTGAGGGTGCTTTTCAATGCTTCGAAAGAGAGTTGAGTGGCTTCATCCCAATATAAAGGGACTCCCTTTTTCAGTAAACGCATGAACCCTTTAGTGATCTCGGCATAGTTTGTGATAAAACGTTGAAGAACGTTCACTTTTCCCTGTAAACTCTAAAGTTGAGGGACTGTGCATAGGAGAGGCAACTGAGCTATCACCTCAACCTTTAGAGGATCGACCATGATTCTTGTTGTCGAAACTATGAAACCTAAAAGATGACCCAACATTGTGCAAAAACTACACTTGTTGGGATTCAAGTGAATCTGATAGTAACGACATCACTCAAAGATAAGTCAGAGGTGCGTGGGATGATCAACTCTCTTACGATATCATGATGTTAAATCATTGAGATAAGCCTCGAATATATGTTTGAGATCATGGAAAGAAAAATACATGGCCCACTGAAAAGTGTCTCCAGCATTCTTCAAGCTAAAAGGCATCTTACGATAAGAAAATGTTCCCCACGGACAAATAAAGTTGTTTTATGTTGGTCCTCCTGTTTGATTTGAATATGGTTATATCTCAAGAAACCATCCATGAATGAAAATACCTCACAACTTACGCATTCATCGAAAATCTGATCCATGAATGGGGTGGGGAAATTATCCTTTGGACAAGCCTTGGTCAAGTCATGGAATTCCATGCACACTCAAATCATACCCTATTTTTTGTTAACCAAAATGGGATTTGACACCCATTGAGTCAATTGAATGGGGTAGATGAAACCGACTTTGAGCAATTTCTCTACTTCAGCCTTAATAGTTTTTGCTTTCTGAGGATTCACCGAACAAAGCTTCTGTCGGACCGACTTGGCGTCAGGATAATTCATTATCTCATGTTTGATGACTCTTAGATCAATGCCTACCATTTCCTTGTAAGACCAGGAAAAAATGTCGTAGAATTCCTTAAATAAATCTGTATAGATCTGAATCTCCTCGGGGGAGCAATTTGCTCCGATGAAGAAATTATCCAAAATGCCAGGGTTTATGGAGATGTCAATAGGTATCATTTCAGAAATAGTTTCCATATTACTCTTGGCATAAACTGTGTGCATAGCCAGAGGATTAATAGGACAAGACCTATCTCTAGTCATAGTCAACACGAATTCACATGCCTCTATTCTTATTAACTCCAGGAGAAAATAAGATTTGTGATGGAGATCATCCCAAGGTCTGTCTGGACTAGTCAATGCCTCTATAATCGCCTCATCAGAGGGAAATATTAAGTCTAAAGTATCGTTAGTGGTGAGGGAACCTTGATCACAGATAGGCTCGAGAACTGGATCTAACTCCTATGCGAAAGTCAGATCGAGGTCAGTTGAAGCTTATTGGACAATAGAGTAGGCAAATTTTGTGGTGGACAAGGGCATGGCCATGCCAGGATGCCCTGTCTCTTACATCATGGCTGATGGGGAAGGAAGAGTCCACGGATCATTAAAGTAAGTCATACAGAATGACGACACTTGAAAAATATCATCCCTAGGCTAGTTGGGGACAACCGATATGAGCTTGACATCGCCAGAAGGAGGTAGGTAATTGAAGGTACCCATCAAAGTTGGGCACAAACCAACCCCTATGTTTACGATGCTCGGCTGAGGGTTATCAATCATCAGGACTGTGGATGTCCCCGATGAAGGGTCGGGACGAGAGAAGGACAACTAATCAATGGATACGATCCAACCCTCATGTGGAAACAACAAGACCCAGAAAATGGTGGAAACCACTACATGCATAGCATAGGTCCAAATCCTTCCTAACATATGTTTGTAGTCGAGAGGTGCATCGACCACTTCAAATTCGACGCACACAGTCTTCCCTCCTAACTGCACGGGGAAAGAAGGGATGATACCATGTGGTCTGAAAGAATGACCATCGAAAGAAGTAATAAGAGTAGGTGACAGAGAAAATATGGGTTGGCCAATGGCCTTCCAACACACCAATGACATCATGCATGTCGAGGCACCCTCATCAACCACCATGCAGAAAATATTTTGGGTAAAAGTTTTCATGGTGTAAGCCACTACTATTTGAAATGAAATTTCGGTCATATAAAGCATGATCATTCCCGGATTACAAGTCTCGATAGATCCTAGGAAGCTAACAAATCCTTTATTTGTGAAGGAAATCTCTAGAGGACCTCCAAAGAGGACATAACACAAGGGGTTTGTGAAAAATCCTCCACCACAGAGTAGTTCTGGGCGGCCCTCGCATTTGGATTGTGAGAAACTTTCTTGAACACCCCTTTTGGGATGTGTGTCATTGTTTCACCCATAATCTTCTCAATATGGAGAGGAACAGATGGGTTTATGGCTTCTTTACCCTTTTCAACAGATTATGTCTTTCCGTAGTCGTGTTCCCTAGTTTCTATGAAAGCATTACCTTTAAACATATAAACGTTCGCGATCGAGGGATTACTAGAAGACAGAGGGGGTCCTTTGATTGTCCCCATCCGCGCTCATAGAGGCTTGAGTCAATTTTTTCCCATGAGGAAATGGGTTTGTTAACACATCAGGCTATTGTTGCGCCAATAAATTCTAGGCCTCCACAAGTCAAGGGCACAGGTGAGTCGGGTGGTCTTCCATGCAAAGGTTACATGGATACTTCGACTTTCTCTTCTCTGTGTTTTCCCTGCCAATCTTGTTGGTGGGTTTCTCATCCCCCTTAACCTTCTTGTTTTGTTGTTTTTTCTTTCCACCAGGATGTTGTTTGGCCTTCGGGTTCATCGACTACACACTATGTATGTCCGACGTTTGAGTAGGGGGATCAACCGAAATGGAGGTCTGGCTAGCCACTGTCTGATGTATCAATAATTGTTGCAATTTATTTGACAGTTGATCAGTGGGATTTTCTTATGATGAACCAACTATATCATTGGCATGTGGTCCAGATTTGTGTCTGGCCTTGTCAAGGATGGACTGTCATGAATTTGGTGAAACCTCATAGAGTAAACCAGACTCAGAGTATATTGGTTCAAACTGTTGAGCTCTCATTATCGCCTCTTCCTCGGAAAACACTCCTGACGTTGCAATGTCCTTGGAAAATTGAGGTACCAAATACCTAAGGAACCACTCCAGCAGGAAATCCGAAGGGACCGATACTTTTATTAAACTCTTCCGACGCCGCCATTCTCGGATGTGATACAAGATATGATCAACCTTTTTTTTCTCAAAATTGGCCATCAATTTGGTGTTGGCATCGTATCTCCCGGGTAGTTGAAAATGGTTTAGGAAAACCATTTCCAAATCGCTAAAGTAAGAGTATCTTGAGTGGTCGAGCTCGATGTACCATTTCGCGACACTCCCATTAAGAGTGCGTTGAAATAGGTGCAACTGTACAGAGTTGTCTCATAGAGATTTCTACGAGCACCATAGGTGAAAAGTGGTCACGTGATCACCTGGATATTTGTTAGGCTTACCTTCGAACTTTGAAAAGTCCGAGGGAAACTTTGTCAGCATGGGAGGCCAACGCCGATCATGACAAATTGGGTCATTTAAAAATCTTGATAATTCTGGAAAATGTAACGTCGCTAGAAATGGTAGTTTGGGTTGTTGACTATGTATAGGAGGAAAGGTGCCTGGAATTTGATTGGCACCAGGTTTCTAGGAAAAGTTCGATTGTTGACCAGGGTTTTGGTAGACACCATGGCCTTGGCCAGCGAATGGATACTACGTTTGTTGGGACATCATTGATTGATTCCTGTAATTGGACATTGAGGGCTAGGCGGGGATTGCTACCTGCATTGTGTTCCAAATATTCTAGAAAGGGTTGCCCCCTGTCAATCCAAAAGGCATAGGTATTGAGCCTACCCCATGGTTCCATTGAACATGGAAGGGGGTTCCCCCAATCAACATCCCTGATGAGGTAAATGATCCCTGCCACGGATTCCAGAGTCCTTGTGAGGAGAAGACTCATGTGTTTTCCCCCTGTGTAGGAATAGTACCTTGCACATGATTCAGTTGTCCAAAACCAGGGTTGCCCCCAGCCGAGATGACAGCTGACAAGAAAGTGTTTTTTCCAAATGTGTCAAACAAAGAGAACTACATTGAACCCACCAATGTGGTGTAGGAAGAAGTTCCTATACTACTTGCTCCAAACAAGTTGTATTTCATGTTCGGTCCGACAGGTTACTGGGGAGCACCGCCAAGCGAGGGGGAAAAAAGAGGTATATGACCCCCACCGTAAGGGATAGAATTATAGGGGGATGAGGTTCCCCCCATGGACCCTTGCAAAGGAGAGTTTGAGCTCCCTTACCCTAGACCCATGGTATGTAGGGTAGATAAGGTGAGGACGAAGTTCATATCAAAGCCGAGCATCCCACATGAAAATGAAGGGCCTGTCGCACTCTATGTGAACGGAGCAGTCATCATCTCCATAGACGAAATCAGACCACTACTCAAAGTAGAGATGTTTGAGACCATGGTGTTCTAGACCGATGAAGGTGGGTTAGGAGGCAGAACTCCCCTGTGGTGGCAGTCGTTGAGGGAGTGTGAGGACTCCCAGACGAAGTAGCAGCATTTTCTTCCATCGTTGCTTGCAAAACTATCTGATGCTTGTGATGTGTTACCCTTGGAAGGACAACTTGTATCAAAATTGGCACTGACAAGTCAGTGATCAGAGGGTTAAAAGGCCCAAGAGCTTCAGCTCCAAGGTCAGAAATATTTGGTTCCTCCGGATTCGAGTGTTCTCCACTCGGGGATGGCTCGAGCATAGTTTCATGCTGCCCGGTCACCTCAAATGACCCTTTCTAGTCAATTCTTCACCGTAACAATGATGGAGGTGGCTCCAACGTAATCGACGACAGGCCCTGAAGCCTTCGCGACTGGCGGAGCTCCTGATCTTCCACTTTGTGAAAATATCAACGACAAAGTAAGGCTTTTAATAACATTGAAAACCAAGCATACACTAGAAAAGTTCCTATGAGATAAAGCAAGCAAACCACTAACTAGTTGGAAGAATAGTTATGCTAGCCAACCCTAGAGCAATTGACTGATGCAAGTGAAGCTCAAATATGGAAGCACCCTTCGGGTATATTCCACAAAGAATGGCCTACATCTTCCCTAGCTACCGTGGTATACCCTCGCAGTCACATGTGTAAGTCACTAGAATAAAGGAAACTAGGTTGCTAGCTCGCGAACAGTCACCAGGCGGGTAAAGTTGACAGTTGGGTGGACCGCAATGAGAAGGGTATCAAGCCCGAAACCTATCAAGGTTATAGAAATCAAGTGGTCCAGAAGACAATTGAGGACCTCAAACAGATTTGGGATCCATGAAGCTCCGTAGGCAAATGCAACCGACAATATCCCACGACAAGTCCTCTATATGCGTTCCCCACTATGCTTGGTCTGACTTTGGAGGGGTTATCTCCGCTACCTTTCCGCACGTGACCTCATCTTTATCCCTTGTGTTATATGGGGGTCCCACTTAAATTTCACGTTTACTGGACTTTTTACACTCCCTAGCTCTGACTCCAAGGTTTGTTTGTAAGCCTTGAAGAGTTTCCTCTCCAACCTAAATCAAGGCTCTAGCCTAGACTAGTTGATTTACCCTACAAACATAAAGTCTAGTTGATTTTAAATTATCATTAATTTTAAATGGCTTGTTATAAGTCAAGGAAACAACAATGAAACTAGTGGTGTGTTTTGAGAGACGAAGGAGAAATAAACGAAACTGAAAGAAAAATTACTTCTATTTGACAAATAAAGATTTGCAACTAACTCTTTAACCAACTTTTCATAACTACTTTTTATAAGATCTTTTAAAGGAAAACCTAAAACGAAATTTCGCTCGACTACGAGCTACTTAATGTTCTAAGAAATCAGTAAAGAACTTAAAGAAAAGAACTCTTTTTCCTAACAAGAAAAATAATCAACCCAACTACTTAACCAAAGCAAGAAATGAAATCTTTTTATTATTATTTTGAAATGCTTCAAACAAGAAAACTCGAAATAAATCTTTTTTCTTTTCTTTAAAGAAAACAAAAGGGAAAAGGTAAAAAACAAGACAAGACCAAAAATGACCTCTGTCCCACTGCGAATCGCAGGGCATCATTGAAGACACCAAACAGGTTGATCAAAGATTCATTCAAATAAAACACAAGAAATCTTTAAAAAAGATAAGCAAACTGACATCAAACCTAGACTACGACTGTAACAATAGAGACATTGTACTTGATCAAGAAACCCTGAGAAGTGCGACTTCAATCAAGGAAGAGGTTGACTACCTCTTCTTAAAGAAAAACATGATTCACACATGCACACTACTGACACTTAACCAACATGCGTATGTATGTGGGTTGTCCATAGAGCAGGGCACGTATGTACGCGTACAGACCCACAACAAGCCACGTACACCTCTGTAACTTCTCAAAAAAAGAAAACAAATAGGAAGACTGACAGGGCAGGGAGAACTAGTATGGCACCAACAAGTGACCAGAATCCCTTAAAGACTCAAAAAACTTCCAGAAACTCAAAAGGTAATTAAAACCAATCAAACACCCAAAAATATCTGAAAAACCCTAGAGGCTTCCCCAGTATGGTCGCCAGTTATGCTATAGTGGGAAAACCCCCCTATGGACTACACTAGGGTTCAACATATAGGCATATCTAACCATCTAAAAGTCTCCTACTTTTCTAAATAGCTCGAATATATCCTAGCTTAATACATGAAAGACAAAGTGAAAATATCAGGTAACTTTACCTTTTACTCTGCATCCAGTGTCGATCCTCTAGTGCTCGATAGCTCCGCTGACTGAAAGCCTCCTCCCAAGGCTGACCTACATTAACAAACAGATAAACAAGGAACTACAAACATGCATCTCATATATAAATCATGGGTTATATGTTATAATAAAGCATGAATAAAATGAAAACATTAGACACATCATATTTCGGGACATAAAAAGTATTCCTTTTATTGATATCATGATGTTTACTTACAACAAGGTCGACGACTGCTCCAAGAACCTGGTTCGGGATCCTCTTCACCAAGTTCCAACTGTGCTTCCACGTATATTTCTCCTCTCAACCTCTCTCTAGGGAAATGGAATAGGCTTATGATGGAAGAAAAAAGGCAAAAATGGGAAATTTTGATGAAAATCTTAGAAAGTGGCTACAATTTCTTGGGGCAAGGAGGGGATGTGAAATGGGCAAAGTTTCACTGTTCTTATGCTTTGCTTTGGAATGAGACCCCAACACCTCCTTTTGTATGAAAAAATTATGGTTATTCAGTTGGGTGACGGGCTATAGGCAGTGGGACAGTTGGGAAACTACCCAATAGCCCGTAATCTCAATGAATTCCTTGCAACTTTTTAATTTTTTCAACTTTTACGAGTATACGCAATATGTAGTGACGCAGCTAGCATACGTACGCAGGTTTTAGTGGTGTAGCAGACATACATATGTGGGCAATAATGGTGTAGGGCACGTACATCTTCAAAAATAGTGTTTTTAAGAAGAGCTTACTCAGTGATGGCTTGGCAAAAATGGCAAGTAAGTGGTCTTGATGCCAAGTATGCATACGTAGATAAATGTAGGTTTATAACAGGGGGTGATGTGCCTTCATACCATGTTTTCTAACAACCTATTCAGCTAGTGGTTGAGGAAATAGTCACGTCTATGCAATATTCGGTTGATCCCACTCTTCTCTTGGAGAGTGTCGATTCTACCAAAGTGGTAACACCAATGCAATCTTCAACTTATCCCACTCTTCTCTTGAACAGTGTCGAGTCTACCAAAGTGGTCATGCTGATGCAATAATTGGATGATCCCACTCTTCTGATGGGGAGTGACATGTCTACCGACTATGTTTTTATCATTTCCTGTTCAATGCTTTCAAAACAAGGGGGCATTCCACTCACTTTGAGCACACCCCCTCTAAGTCCTAAGATTGTTTCCTTTGATTGGAATGACCTTGTTGAGTCACACCTTCCTTCTTCTGCACCCTTTCAAATAAGGGTTGAAGTTAATTCAAAAAACATTTACTGATGTATTGTGATTGAAGGAGCCTCCGCAAGTATTTTATCCTCCTCGTCTTGGAAAGATTTGAGTTCTCCTAAGCTTGTGTCTGCTTCAACCATATACCATCAACAAGTGAATCAACCATGCACCAAACATGTATCACCACCGGTACCAAACATGTGCATCAACCATGCACCAAACCTCAACACAATGTACCACAATCAAGATATCCATACACATATGCCACATCATCCATAAACCATGTGCCAATGATAAAACTAGCAAGTGCCTCAAATAATGTATCAAGTCTATACCAATCATGCATCAAGCTATGACTCATCAATAATGTAAAACATCATCACCTCATCAACTCATCAACTACATGTCTCAATATGTAGCTCAACCATATGCCAAATATATACACAAAGACATCCAACTAATACGCTTCTAATAATACATCACAAGATATGTCAATGTATCTCACATATGTACCAGCCAAGTACTATAACCGATCTTCCTCAAAACCATTAACCAAAGAAATAACTAAGCATCCAATAGTACCTCTAACAATGTACCAAGAGTGTGCTTCAATAGATCAATGATATACCTCTAGATATCATCACATCAACATGATGTGTCCCATAAACAACATTTCATAACTTCACTCAGAAAATACATAACATAACCAACATTGTTCCTTAACAGAGAATGCCTCAATCCACACTCTAAGGTTAGTACCATGCATTCAAGATAGACATCAAGCATATTCTCCAACACTCAACCACATATTATCACCATACATTCATAAAACACACATAAAGACATGAAACCTAAAGCAAACGATCTTAGACCCTGCATAAACAAAGTTAAAAAATCAAACCATGTTGCAACTCATTTGTACACCCCTCTTCTTGAGTCATTTACCATAGGTACGCACTTTATTTTTTATATGTATTGCATATGTATGAGACATTTATATAGGCCACCTTGCGTATGTACACGAATTCTCCCACAAGAGCCCACATATGCCTCGAAAAAATTAATGATTTACTAATTCTTTACATCTTCCTTCATGTCTGGTTGTTCAGTCATCTTCATCCACTTATGAGAGTGTCCCGGCTTCTCAAAACTTGTACTCTAAGCTTCCATCTTTTCAACATTGTCTTCCTTTTAAGTTTCAAGTGATATCATTCCATATTTTATGAATCATTCCTCATGGACTGTCTCCTTGTGTTCTAGCAATCCTGGGATTTGTTGCCAAGCCCATTGCAAATGTAACATCTCATTGTGTGACAATGTGCAACAACGTGTCCCACAAGATTGCATCTCCAACATCTTAAGATGTTATTGAATATTCCAACATCTCTCCTTGCACAATGTGTGCAATCCAAATATTTGTGACCATATTCATTACATGAGAAACAATGACCATTGAAAATATTTTCATACCTTTGATTTTGTGTCCACCTTGAAGGTGTATTTATTCTGAACTTTCTTTGAGGTGTAGGACCTACTTCTTGGTGTCTTCATTTCTCTGATATTATGAATATTTTCTTGCTTTGTGTTGGTGCTTGAATTGCAGCTTTACTTTCACCTTTTGAAAATGAGGGGCCTGCATCATGCTTCTTAGAGGTGCTAGCTTCAAAGTGTGTTGCTTATGTGTTGTATCCAAGACCAAATTTTTCATTTGGTGATCTTTGACAATCAAAAATTTCATCCAATATTGTTGAGTTGGTCTTGAACCTTTTTTACTTCTCTTCTTTCCTTCCGAGATCAACAACTTTTCCTTCCAACTTATGGCATGATTCTTGTTTTTCATTTACTTGACTCTTCAATAGTTCCTCTATTCTCTTGGATTCTTCAAGTTGGGTCTTCAGAGTGATATTTATTTCTCTTGTTTCTCTAAGATCTTCAAGGCTTTTCCTAAGCTCATCATCTACCTTCTTCTTTTATTTTTCTTTACTAATTATTTCATTATTTAGTCTCATGATTTCTTTTAATTGTGTCCTTTGCTTAGTTTCAATTTCTTCTTGTTTCATTATCATTTTCTTTAGTGGCATGGTAAGCCTTTGGTACTTCTCTCTAGATTCCTTACTGTATTTTTCAAGATACTCAAAAGAGATTGAACCATATGGAACTTTTGAGCCAACTTCTTCCAAATCATTTATAATTTTACTTTTAAGCTTCAAAAATTCTTTCTCTTCATCTATAAGATAACTATTATTTGATTCTACA
Source organism: Picea engelmannii (assembly GCA_009831015.1). Lineage (NCBI taxonomy): Eukaryota > Viridiplantae > Streptophyta > Pinopsida > Pinales > Pinaceae > Picea > Picea engelmannii. The sequence goes on from ML788439.1 coordinate 413,538, forward strand.
CAAACTACTTCTAGATTTTCTTCTTCACTTGTAGGAGAACATTCAACATCATCACACTTAGAATTATTGCAATCAGAGGATTTTGGAGGGTCTTTACCTTTATTTTCCTTGATGGAATTGTCTTCTTAGTCTTGATATACCTTCTCTAGCTTCAATGACAGGTCCTTGGAGGAGGTACGCTTTCCTATGATTTCTTTGAAATAACTTGAAAGTCCATTCAATATGGTCTTGAATGCTACTGCATTGTTCTTCTTTGCTGCAAATTTTGACTGATTCTTTGAGGGAGCCAGTCCAACAACAACTGTATTCAAAACATTTGCTCATTTTTCCTTAAAGTACCCTTTCATTTCCATTCTCCATGTCGAGTAATCCATCTTCAAAGAGGGGAAATGTATATGCATGTTCATCCATTTATATGTCCATGGATCTCCTTCAATATTGTAAGGATTATGATGAAGGCATGCTCTGATACCAATTGTTGGACATACCAACCACACTGAGAAGGGGGGGTGAACCAGTGTAGGGCTCTTTTTAAAACTCTTGAAAAAATTCAGTTAGCAATCACCATTTACTCATTACTTCCATTCACACTTAGTATATTGCATGTAAGCATATCTCAACAACATACATCAACAATAAAGAACTATGAACCATCACCATAATGATCACAAGGAACAACATATATATGTGTAAAATTTTTGTATTATGTGTTACAGGAGACTACAATCTCAATTTTTTATCAACATCAACTGGAAATAGTAACAAATCCAATAGAGTACCAAATATAAGTACAAGACTCAACTTGCAAATCTCAACACCAACTGAGATGTAAGGAATGCAAACCTCAAGTACAAGACCCAACTTGTATACATAAACCAATCTTCCAACAGGTACATGGCATGTTGATATTGTAGCATGCGTATGTAAACGATCTGCCTATACTACATCATATGTATGTACGCATCCTTCCCTCTATCAGCCTGAGTACACCTTCAGAAGACTAGGGAATACATTCTTTTGCACTTCTGAAAATTTCCTGCATCTGTCACATCCACCAGTAACCCGTCACTACAACCATCCTGACACTATCATGAGTACCATTCCAACCACAAAAAAATATACACAATCCAACAACCTATGCATGTTCCTCATGCATACACCATCACATAACATAGATATCCCTCAACCATATTAGAATAGAACCACTCAACCAACCAACCAACATATATCAGATCCAAACATCATAAAAAACATACAAATAATGCTTCAAGAATTGACCATACAATGAGTAAATCTAAGCATCAAGATAATATTCAAGTATACCAAAACTTTTGTAATAGATCTGAAGCTGTAGAATGTTTTCCTGGGAACTTGCTTTAGACTTCAAGAACCTAGATCCATTACTTACTAAATATTTTCATGTTCTTTCCATGTATACGTGACCTTTCCTTCTTCAACATGCGTATTTACATGCCCTAGTCTATTGCAGCTCACGTATGTATGTGTCTTGTACCACTGCATCCCGTGTACTTCTTCATAAAACTAGTTTTTTTTTAACCTCCGAAATGTTTTTCATGAAACCTCCTTGGTTCCTCGAACATGCGGAACTTTTGATGCATCCATGAGTACCTGTAACGAATTTTTCACCAAAAATAGATCTTCAATATGCTAAAAAATATTCATATCATAAGAGATCCTTGCTCTCTTATTTATAGTCTCTAAGTAGCTTCCTCTAGGAGTTATCTTTGAACCAACTTCCTTATTTTAGGGCTAACCCACTTCTAACCGCTTTTCCTTCTTACAAACACTTTTCCCACTTACAACCACTTTATCCAAAAATAGTAAGTTCTTCACTTCTAGTTGCAACTAATTATTTTTAATTATTTTCTTGTTGCAACCATTTAACCCATGACTAACCACTTTGACTAGTCAACCTTATTCTAGGATCTTCTAGAATAATTTGACTTATTTTACCTTCTTTGACCTTCTAGGGGCTTCTAGACATGGATGATTTTAGGGGCTAAATTTCACTCATGGGCTAATTTTCCATGGTTTTCCCCAAAAAAGATTTGTTATTCTAAAAATGATTAGCCCAAATTCTATAGGATAAAGTTATTTTACCTTAAAATAGCCAAAATTTTATAAAAACTATATAAAGTCCTTAGAAATTTGAATATTTTTACAAAAATATCGCCAACATTTTATAGTTAGCATATGAAGGATTAGTAATATTCGCCAAGGTTTCTACATTTTATAATAAATTTCCATCTTTAAAATCATCCCTGCCTCTAGATAACTCATGAGGGTTCTCCAACTTCACAAATCCATAACTCTCTAACCGTGAGGATTTATAAGGCGTTCCACATAAAACTGGAAATGGAATGATATGTACTATCCATTTAGAATGATCTCACCTGGAAATTTATTGATATTCATTACATTATCCCTTAAACAAACTTGTGTTCCCTAACCATACATCTAGGATGACTCAACCACTTAACCATTTGGACTTTGCAAAGTGTCTTCTCGTGGGGGATTTCACCATAAGGGGACCACTTTGGAGTGCATCCATTTGGTTCTTCCTATCAACCATGGAATCGACGTTACAACTCCCATTACTATCAACATATCATTTGACACCACTTGACATCAACCCTTTGACATCAATTACATAAATGACAACATAATCCCACAATCAATACATCAATGATACAAGCTCATTATTATGACAATACTTGACATCAATGACAACACAATACAACAATCTCCCCATTTGGCATTTATGGCAACACCAACATTGATGTCAACACCAATCATTTATGACAACACTTAGACATGGCAATGATCATTCTCAAAGTGTGCATCGTTTCTCATCAATGTTCATTTGTCCACATCAATGTGACTATATATGCCCCTTTAACATCAATGGAAAAGGGTATATATATTTGGGGTTTCTCCCCCTAATTGAACTATCCCTGCGGTTGCTCCTCCTGATTCATTGTCCTGTGGGATTCTCTTCTGATCCGAAATCGGATTCAGAAGCCTGTCAGGGCATGAAAAATGCTCAAAAATGAAAGTGCTCGGAATCCGACGAAACCAACACCTTTGTGTCCCTCTCGTCTTCTTGATTCCGGTGGTATAATTTTTTTGTCAAACAGAGTCTGTATGGAGAAGATATCGCATTCTGTCCGCCAAGACAAACAGGCAAAATTTTTGGATGCTGACTGTACCTGTCTGTACAGTCCGTATAGGACACATGGCAGCCTTCGACAGTGACACATGTCAGGCATTTTTGGCATTTTGGGCGTACGGTTGGACCAGTCCCGAGGTGACACGTGTCACCACTGGAAGGGTGACACGTGGCACGGGTGACGTCAGCAGCTGATGTGGCAGGCTGACAGAGCGTACGACAGGGCTGACGCAGCAGGTCGACATGGCAGTACGGTGCTGACGTGGCATGATGACTGGATCGTACGGTGAGCTGACGTGGTAGATGACGTGGGCGAATCAACGATGGACACGCGACATATCCTGATTAGTTGACGTGGACGAATCATCGGTCGACACGTGGCATGCATCGGTTGGATGTAAGGGTGCCACGTGGCCCAATCACGGGCTGCCACATGGCACCCTGGTTTTGGCTAATATGGTTTTGGTTTCAAAAGTATATGGAGTCGACCGGGTTCGAACCGGCGACCTCCCCACCAACAGAGCCTTAACAAAGGTCCCGTAACCACTCTACCGCATATTGGTTCTTGTTATGTACGTGGGAGAAAAGTTATTTAACCTTGGTTGTTGTTTGAAACGGACGAGGGGTGGGCCGGGGCTTAGCCCCGACCCGAGGTTTATGTGTATTGCACGGTTATGGTTTTACGCCATGTGACCAGGAGCACGGGGAACTATTATATGTGACCATTGTTTAATATGGAGCATGGTGCGCGGTAGTTTAACCGTGGTTCTATTGCATGTTGCATGTGACCCGTGTTTTATGTGTAAAGGGGCGCGGGTATATTAAAGCCCATGGTTCTGCCCATATGCAATGTGACCGGTGCTAGAGCGCTTGGGGTGGCCCGCGCTTATCCCTTTGGGCTAGCGCGTGGCCACATGGCCCATATAACCACCCAAAAGGTGCGCGCGCCATGGTTCGGGGGGCTAAAGCATGTTTTAACTATATTATATAGTTGCCAAGTGGGTTTTATAACCACTTTGTTAATTTAAATGTAATTAACCCTTTATTAATGATTTTTGGGGGTTATTAGACATTTTTTGAGCCTAAATTCGTGGAGGAAGTTGGAGATGGACAACCAACTTCCCCACTATTTAACCAAGGCCATTTTGAGGCCAAGGGGACAGCTTTTGGTGAGAAATTCAGAGCAGAGATGCTGAGGCAAAGCCAAGTCAAAGCCAGTTTGAGGCAGGGAAGTCGTTGAGGAGGAGATGTTGTCGGACGATTTCTGAGAGCTCCGGACATCCGTTTCAGGTGCCGTTTTTTGTGCATGGTTCTAGAGATCTGGGCGAACATGACCAGATCAGTCTGGAAGCCATTCAGCATTGTAATGATGTACTATTGAGATTTCGAACAGAAATAAAGAAGCCTCCCCCACAGAGAAAAGGCCCGGAGACGTAGGAAAAGTTGTGCCGAACTCCATTATCAACTTGTGTATTATGGTTTGCTGTTTTTCATTGCATTTCAGATCTACATATATGTCTATGGCTGTATAATCCATTTTCTTTTCTCGTTCTTTCACTAAGTTTCTCAATGGTTAATTAATGCATGCAAATAAAAACTCAACCATAAGTCATTCGAAAAATCCTGACGGATCAAGAGGTATCAGAGCTAGTTGACGTTTGGATTTGAGTTTTGCATGTTAACCAGGGAAGCGATCATCTCAAGGAAGAAAATTGCATCTACAGGATGACTTTCTCAAAATGAGAAGGAGTTCATAGATATGGTGTTTGCCATGGCCGAGATGGTGAAGGTGTTGTATGAAGACTACTTGGAACGAAAGAGCACGGTTCAAGTGAAAGCTTCAAAGAACAACAAAGGAAAAGAAGCATTGAAGGAAGTGCCTTCTACATCTGTTTCAGACAACATATCTGAGGTATGCAGTGAAGGTTTCTCAGCAAATTTTCCTCATTCTCATCAAGTTGGTTTTGGTGCATTCGAAAAACAAACAAAAGGCGTAGGTTTGAGAATACTAACCAAGATGGGTTATGAAAAAGGAAAGGGTCTTGGATGTAGAGGTCAAGGCATTGTAAATCCTATTGAGGCTAAGGAAAGGCCTCGATACTTAGGATTGGGATATGGCAAAGGGGACCTTGGAGAGTCTTCCAAGATGGGTTCCAAATCTTCGGAAGCAAGTAAAGCTTCAAATGGCCAACTTAAGACATTGAAAGAACACTTCACAAAAGGAAATGGTGCATCACTTCAGGATTGTGGTAGTGAATGAAAGTCGTCTCCAAAGAAAGGTGAAGATCAGCATGGAAGGTATAATGGTCATGTTTTTACTAATTCTCCTTTTGATTATAACAAGCATAATCAAGTAAACCGGAAATTGTGGAAACTTTATCCATGTGCTTATTGTCATTCACCTAAGCATTGTGTTGCCAAGTGTTGGAAGAGACAAACTTTGTACAGGAAACCTATGTCGTCCAGGAAGGAAACACGACGTAAAGGCTCAAGTCCACAACGGAAGAAAGAGAAGGGGAAGCAGGTCTGGATGCCAAAAACTCATTCTACGTTTTGCAACAAGAGTGGACATCAAAAGGCTAGCTGTTGGAAGCTTAATCCGGAGCTTCGTCCAAGGAAGGAAAAAAGTATTTTGCACGTACCCACGAAGGAGGACGGATTACCAGCAAAGCAAGAAGAACACCGTGAAGGAAAGAAAGCAGTCACTTGGTTCTGCCAGAAGTGGATGTCTCAACTTCATTATGTTTTGATTCCCCTGATGTAATCATCTTTCAGAGACAAAGAGCAAGCCAGGTAGCCTATCCCGAGCTTGTCGAGTGGTTAGTAACCTTTTGGGGACCAAAAGGTCTTATTGTTGGGAGGTGTGATCCGAAATCAGATTCAGAAGCCTATCAGGGCATGAAAAATGCTCAAAAATGAAAGTGCTCGGAATCTGATGAAACCAACACCATTGCGTCCGTCTCATCTTCCTGATTCTGGTGGTATAATTTTTTTGTCAAACGGAGTCCGTATGGAAAAGATATCGCATTCTGTCCGCCAAGCCAAACAGGCAAAAATTTTGGATGCTGACTGTACCTGTCCGTACAGTCCGTATAGGACACGTGTCAGTCCGTACAGGACACATGGAAGGTCCATACAGGACACGTGGTAGCCTCCGGCAGTGACACATGTCAGGCAGTTTTGGCGTTTTGGGCGTACGGTTGGACCAGTCCCGAGGTGACACGTGTCACCACTGGAAGGGTGACACGTGGCACAGGTGACGTCAGCAGCTGACGTGGCAGGATGACAAAGCGTACGGAAGGGCTGACATAGTAGGTCAACGTGGTAGTACGGAGCTGACGTGGCATGATGACTAGATCGTACGGCGAGCTGACGTGGCAGATGACGTGGGCGAATCAACGATGGACACGCGGCATATCCTGATTGGTTGACGTGGACGAATCATCGGTCGACATGTGGCATGCATCGGTTGGATGTAAGGGTGCCACATGGCCCAATCACGGGCTGCCACATGGCACCCCAGTTTTGGCTAAAATGGTTTTGGTTTCAAAAGTATATGGAGTCGACCGGGTTCGAACCAGCGACCTCCCCACCGACAGAGCCTTAACAAAGGTCCCGTAACCACTCTACTGCGTATTGGTTCTTGTTATGTACGTGGGCGAAAAGTTATTTAACCTTGGTTGTTGTTTGAAACGGACGAGGGGCGGGTCGGGGCTTAGCCCCGACCCGAGGTTTATGTGTATTGCGCGGTTATGGTTTTACGCCATGTGACCAGGAGCGCGGGGAACTATTATATGTGACCATTGTTTAATATGGAGCATGGCGCGCGGTAGTTTAACCGTGGTTCTATTGCATGTTGCATGTGACCCGTGTTTTATGTGTAAAGGGGCGTGGGTATATTAAAGCCCACGGTTCTGCCCATATGCAATGTGACCGGTGCTAGAGCGCTTGGGGTGGCCCGCGCTTAGCCCTTTGGGCTAGCGCGTGGCCACATGGCCCATATAACCACCCAAAAGGTGCGTGCGCCATGGTTCGGGGGGCTAAAGCTTGTTTTAACTATATTATATAGTTTCCAAGTGGGTTTTATAACCACTTTGTTAATTTAAATGTAATTAACCCTTTATTAATGATTTTTGGGGGTTATTAGACATTTTTTGAGCCTAAATTCGTGGAGGAAGTTGGAGCTGGACAACCAACTTCCCCACTATTTAACCAAGGCCATTTTGAGGCCAAGGGGATAGCTTTTGGTGAGCAATTCAGAGCAGAGATGCTGAGGCAAAGCCAAGTCAAAGCCAGTTTGAGGCAGGGAAGCCGTTGAGGAGGAGATGCTGTCGGACGATTTCTGAGAGCTCCGGACATCCGTTTCAGGTGCCGTTTTTTGTGCATGGTTCTAGAGATCTGGGAGAAAATGACCAGATCAGTCTGGAATCCATTCGGAATTGTAATGATGTACTATTGAGCTTTCGAACAGAAATAAAGAAGCCTCCCCCACAGAGAAAAGGCCTAGAGACGTAGGCAAAGTTGTGCCGAACTCCATTATCAACCTGTGTATTATGGTTTGCTGTTTTTCATTGCATTTCAGATCTTCATATATGTCTATGGATGTATAATCCATTTTCTTTTCTCGTTCTTTCGCTAAGTTTATCAATGGTTAATTAATGCATGCAAATAAAAACTCAACCATAAGTCATTCGAAAAATCCTGACGGATCATCTTCATGCATATGATGAATCTCTCCCCTTTTTACAAGTGATATCACTCTGATTCAATGCTAGTAACATGGCTTCCAATCACCTCTATCATCTCTCCACCCGGTATCATACATCTATAACCAATCATGGGAAGAAGAATAAATCCCCCTATGGGTATGTCTCCCCCTATCTTCTTTGCAAGATGATACCATTGTAATCCACTTTTGTTGCAAATTTGTTTCTCAACTAAAAAATAGATCCATTTCTCAAGAATGATCTTCTCTTCTTATAATGATATTCAGACATATCCATGCATCAACCATATAAACTCGTACCACACCTTACAATCCAATCATACATACTATCTCATGCATCAACCATGAAGCAAAGGATATGTCAATGATGAATAGTGAATCATGAAAAAACCATCAACCATGTATATCATGTGTTATACCATGTTCCAATCATGCACATAAACCATGTACATCAACACCATACAATGTAGCATAAGATCTCATCACTGAAGTATATTAACCATATGCCAAGAATATGTGTCAAACATGTACCAAGCATATATCAAGGTCATCAACAAGTGCCTCTATCAATGCACCAATCACATCTTCAACCATACAACATGCCAACCATGTGCCTCAAACAAGTGTCATATCACACATGATATGCCTCTATCATAAAACAAGTGTCACAAGCCAAGAAAATGTATCTCAACCATCAAGCATCAATCATGTACCATATACCATCAACAAGTGCATCAACCATGCACCAAACATGTATCACCATTGGTACCAAACAAGTGCATCAACCATTCACCAAACCTCAACAATGTGTACCAAAAACAAAATATCCATGCACATATGCCACATCATCCATAAACCACGTGCCAATGATACAACTAGAATGTGCCTCAAATAATGTATCAAGTCTGTAACAATCATGCATCAAGATATGACTCATCAATCATGTACAACATCATCAACTCATCAACTAAATGTCTCAATACGTATCTAAACCATATGCCAAATATATTCACCAAGAGATCCAACAAATATTCTTCTAACAATACATTACAAGATATGTCAATGGAGCTCACATATGTACCGATGATGTATTATAATTGATCTTCCTCAAAACTATTCACCACAACAAGTACTAAGCAACCAATAGTACCTCTAAACATGTACCAAGAGTGTGATTCAGTAGCTCAATGATATACTTATAGCTTTCATCACATCAACATGATGTGTCCCATAAACAACATGCCATAACTTCACTGAGAAAATACATAACATAACCAACACCATTCCTTAACAAAAAATGCATCAATCCACACACTAGGGTTAGTACCATGCATCCAAGATAGGCATCAATCATATGCTCCAACACGCAACCACATATTATCACCATACACTCATAAAACACACATAAAGACATGAAACCTGAAGAAAACCATCTTAGACACTGCATAAACAAAGCTATACAATCAACCCATGTTGCAAATGATTTGTACACCCCTCTTCTTGAGGATTTTACCATAAGTACGCTCCATGTTTCTCAGATAGATTGCATATGTACATGAAATTTATATAGGTCACCTCACGTATGTACACAACTTCGCCCACATGAGCCCACGTATGCCTTAGAAAAAGTAATTATTTCTTGATTCTTTACATCTTCCTTCATGTTTGGTTGTTCAGTCCTCTTCATCCACTTCTAAGAGTGTCCCAACTTCTTAGAACTTGTACTTTAAGATTCCATATTTTCAACATTTTATTCCTTCCAAGTTTTGTGTGCTCTTCTTGCCATATTGTATGAAGTATTCCTCATGGACTGTCTCCTTGTGTTCCATCAATCCTGGGATTTGTGGCCAAACCCATTGCATCTGTAACATCTCATTCTGTGACAAAGTGCATCAATGTGTCCCAAAATATTTCATCCCCAACATCTTAAGATGTTATTAAATCTTCCAACATATCTTGTTGCACAATGTCTGCAATCCAAAGACTTGTGACCATATTCATTACATGAGAAACAATGACCATTGAAAATATTTTCATACCTTTGCTTTTGTGTCCACCTTGAAGGTGCCTCTCTTCTAAACTTTATTTGAGGTGTATCACCTGCTTCTTGGTGTCTTCCTTGCTCTGATCTTCTGAAGATTTTCTTACGTTGTGTTGGTGCTTGAATTTCATATTTAATTTCACCTTTTGAAAATGAGGGGCCTACATCATGCTTCTTAGAGGTTGTAGCTTCAAAGTGTGTTTCTTCCTGGTTGTATCCAAGACCATATTTGTCATTTGGTGATCTTTGACAATCCAAGATTTCATCCAATATTGTTGAGTTGTTCATGAACCTTTTTTACTTCTCTTCTTTCCTTATGAGATCAACAACTTTTGATTCCAACTTATGGCACGATTCTTCTTTTTCATTTACTTGAGTCTTCAATAGTTCCTCTATCCTAGATTGGCTTCTTCAAGTTGGGTCTTTAGAGTGATATTTATTTCTCTTGTTTCTCTAATCTCCTCAAGGATTTTTTTAAGCTCATCATCTACCTTCTTCTTTTATTTTGCTTGGATAACTATTTCATTCTTTAGTCTCATGATTTCTTATTCTTTTTCTTCCAATTGTGAGATTTGCTTAGTTTCACTTTCTTCTTGTTACATGATCATTTTCTTTAGTGCCATGGTAATCCTTTGGTACTTTTCTATGGATTCCTTATTGTATTTTCCAAGATACTCAAAATATATTGAACCATATGGAACTTCTGAGCTAACTTCTTCTAAATCATTTATAAGTTTGCTTTAAGCTTCACAAATTCTTCTTCTTCACCTATAAGATAATTGTTATCTGATTCTACACAAACTACTTCTATATTTTCTTCTTCACGTGTAGGAGAACATTCAACATCATCACACTTAGAATTATTGCAATCATAGTATTTTGGAGAGTCTTTACCTTCATTTTCATGGATGAAATTTTCTTCTTTGTCTTGATATACCTTCTCTAGCTTCAACCATAGGATATTTGGAGGAGGTACACTTTCCTATGATTTCTTTGATAGAAACTGAGAGTCCATTCAAGATGGTCTTGAATGATAATTCATTTTTCTTCTTTGCTGCAAATTTTGATTGATTCTTTGAGGGAACTGGTCCAACATCAACTGTATTCCAAACACCTGCTCCTTTTTCCTTCAAGTACCCTTTCATTTCTATTATCCATGCTGAGTAATTTGTCTCATCAAAGAGGGGAACTTCATTTGCATGTTAATCCATTTTTGTTTCCATGGATATCCTTTAATCTTGTAAGGATTATGATGAATGCCTGCTCTGATACCAATTGTTGGAAACACCAACCACATTGAGA
>ML788439.1:448573-460931 GCA_009831015.1 Picea engelmannii
AGACAGCAGGAGGAGCACCATAGGGTATGTTTTTACTATAGGTGGAACAACAGTAAGTTGGATTTTGAAACTGCAAAAGGTTGTTGCACTTTAAAAAATAGAGGCAGAGTATGTTGCTGCTATAGAGGCTAGTAAAGAGATGATTTGGTTACAGAGGTTTATGGAGGAATTGGGAAAGAAGCAGGAGAGCAACAGGTTGTACTGTGACAGTCAGAGTGCCATTCACCTTGCAAAGAACTCAGCCTTCCATTCAAATACTAAGCATATACAGTTGAGGTACCACTTCATATGATCCGCCTTGGAAGATGGAAATTTGAAGTTGGAAAAGATACACACTAGCCAGAATCCTGCAGACATGTTAACAAAGGGAGTAACCAGGGAGAAACTGAGTTCCTGCTCAGTTTCAGTTGGTCTTCAAGAATGAAGATGAAGATGAGAAATTTGCCAAGTCCAAGAAGGTTCAGAGTCCAGCATATACAACAGTGGTGGAGTTGTTGAGATCAATCTCCAAGTGGGAGATTGTTGGTTGTGGAGCCTGATTATCTTCTTGATTCAGAGGTCCTTTATTTCAGTCGTGTTTATACCCCATGAATTATTTACACCCCAGAAGTATGTACACTCTTCCACGCGGGGGATTGCAGAGGGGGGGGTACCCCCTCTACAGGGTCTGGGGGGGCTATCCCCCCGGTTGGGGGATCTGGGGGCAAGAGGCCCCCCAACGAGGGTTCGGGGGAAAAATTGCCTTGCAAATGTATATTGTAATTTCATTGTAAATCTGGACCGTTCATTATAAGGTCGCAGATCTAAAGGTAGAGATTATGTTAGTGTTTTTTTCCCTAGAAGGCAACCTTCTTTTATGAGGGAAATGTACTGCGACTATGGTTGATGGCGGATATTGTATTCTGAGAGAGGAGATTGTGAGAGAAATAAGAGGAAGTTACAATGGGTTTTGTTATAGGTTGTATCCCTTCATTTGCTGGATAATAATAATAAAGGAAGGACCTGGAAATTTCTCTGGTGGATGTATCCCACACTGGGTGAACCACGTAAATCTGTGTCTCTCTTGTATTGTGTATCTTCTATGTTTTGTTTCCGCATTTGTTTTATTTTATTGCTCCGCGGTCCTGTTTTTCTAACAATTAAGAAGAAATCTATCCATTTTTTCACACCAAGATCGAGGAGATTTCTTGAGACCATAAATAAATTTCTTAAGGAAACATACAAGGATAAAGTCATTATGGACATAGACAGAAGGTTGTTCCATGTAGATTTATTCTTGAAAATCCCCATGTAATAAGATAAATTTAACATCCATCTGATGGACCTCCCATCTATGTGAGGCATCAAGGGATAGAAAAAGGAAAATGGAATTAATTTTGCTACTAGGGAAAAGGTTTCATTGTATTCAATTCCTTCAAATTGAAAGAATCATTTGGCAACTAACTAGGCCTTATGTCTTTCAACACTTTCATTTGATGCATAGATATTTCTATACACCCATTTACATCTAACAAGTTTTCTTCCTTTCGGAAGAGGTACAAGATCTCAAGTATCATTCACCATTTAGGAAAAATATTCTTCATTCATTACTCTGTCCCAATATGGATGGCGAGAAGCTTCTACAAATTTATCTAGATCTGAGCCTTTGAAACTTGAGCCAAAAGAGAAGAGGCTCATTGGAATTGTGAATGTGTCTAATGTTTATCTATAGGATCACAGATCCAAATTATTTTCGAAACAAAATGAAAGAAAATATATTACAATGAAACACTCATGAAAATTGCCAGAAACAGAGAAATACAACAATACTTGATTTCTATTAATGAAATAATTGTAAAGAGACTGTAAAAATACAGAGTGAAAGACTCGCTAGAATGGTGGGAGATTTATCTCTGAGAAGAGATGTGATGGCTACGCTCATTCACAAGAAGATGATTAAAATGAGGCTTTGAAGGCATTTTTATGTTAAATAGGAATGACAAAACCCTAGGCATCCAAAAACCTAACCCTAGGAGATGAAACGCCAAAATTCATGTGGGCCCTGTTTGGCTAAGTTAGTACATTAGCTTTACGGGGTCGTAACTTTTGCATACGATCTCTGTTTTAGGCGTGTGATATCCCGTTGGAAAGGTATTTTAGAGAAATATGAATTATGACATCAAAATCTGACTTCGTCTACAATTTGACTGTGGCATGCCAAAATAACATTTTTTAGGGCCCCAAAACGGCCCTGGAAATACAACAAGATGTGCTGACATAAATACATACAAAATAAATGAGTTGGATTAGGTGGGAGGCCACCAATTGTTATAGAAAGATTTGTCTCACCCTATGCAATATTGCACAGAGGGCCTTTTTCCATTTCCCTATGCATACTTTTCATACCTTTTTGCAAATCCCAGATCTAAAAATACATTTTTCCACATGTACGCACCTTGCCTACTATACAACATGCGTATACGCAGGATGCACCACTACAGCCCGCATACATCAGGATTTGTGCCCAAAAATGAAAAATGGTGTCAAGTTTCCATGTCACGACAAGAGATAAATGATCCTTAGCCTTCCATATATTGGAAACGTTCCGACTCAACCCTTCAGTTCCATTTGAAGGCTATAAATGGGCCAATTTCGAGCTATGGAAAAGAGGAGAAAGAATTCAACTTTGAGAGAAAAGTTTCTCTTGAGAAATTATTCATTTCATATTGAGTTTGCATCCCTTTTTCCTTTAAGACTGAACACGGTGTTCATCCCCCAAGCTCTTCCCTTATTGATTGAGAACTTCATTGTCTCTCTTCTATGAGCTTGCCTTTGGTGGAGGATTGAAATGGTGGAGGCCTAGCTAGAAGGAACTGTGTTTCTCGGTTCCGAATCATGTCGACACAAAATTATGTAACTTTTTTACTTCTGTTGATCATATATTAATAGAAATACTCTTTTCCTATCCAATTGATATCTTGCAAATATTTGAATTATTGCTCCATGGGAGTACTTTTTATGTATATTAATGGATTATTCTATTGAATGTGCTAACATCATATATTATCACCATATGCCTTCTTTGCTTGGTTTTTGAGTACCAGTTGCAGGTATATTTCTTTGGGTCAAGTGCTAAACGGTGGACTTCATCAAACGTCTGGATGAGGTAGGCCTTTTATCTTGTCTTGCTAGCATATTTGTTTATATATCATACTTGAGAATAGAGTTTATTTCTGCAGTCATTTCGGTTTGTTGTGGTTTACCCTATCCATAGAGAGATTTTCCTTGTAACAGAATTGGCAACCATAGTGGGGAGTGAATCTTCTTTCTTAGGGTTTGGAATGTTTTTCTCCTTAGATTTCTCTCACTCCTATTGCGTTTCTTGTCATATCATTGCTTGACAGTCTATGTTCACTCTGGGTCTGGGTCTTTCAGCCTTCTCCTTTGCCTAGCTTCATTTTTGAAACATATACGCGGATTTTTGCTTGACAGTCACGTATATACATGTGTTGTCCTTTTGTAATATGTGTATATACGCGTTGTTTCATTGAATAGTCACGTACATAAACCTATTTTTCTTTTTGGATGGGTTTGGTGGTTGTTGGGTAGGTTTTGATGATTGTTGAGTCTTCTTGGGTCTCTGTAGTGACTGTTAAGTGTCTGTGGGATGACAGGAAACCTGTCTTTGGTTGAATTTTTGGGCAGAGTCTTTCTCATCATATTCTCATTTTGATTTTCCTTGTTCATTGGGTTGGGTGTTTTGCTTCTTGGTATCCTACTTGAGTTGTCTCTTTCAATACACAGTAGAGTCTTTATATATCAAGTTGTTATTCAGTCCATGCATTTTCATTTTTCTTATATTGAAAATACAAAAATATTAGGCATTTTGCATTGCTTGGAATTTTGATCTTTTAAGTCTTCATCATTTAGCTTAGTGCATGTAAAGAAAGATTGCAATTTTACTTCAGAATTGCAGAGTTGAAATTGAAAATTGCATTGTTTTAAGAAGCATATTATTCATTGAAAATTGAAGTTAGGAATTTGCATTGTATTCATATTTACTTTACTTGTTGAGTCATAACATCATGAGTTTCACTACCATACCTTTTTGAGTAAGAACAACCATTAAAATTAACGCTAAAATTTAAAATTGATTAGTAACGATTTTATTTTCTAGGGTGCACAAACTAGCTTAGGAATTAGTGCCTTGGAATAGGATTTTGTGAGCAAACTTCTCCAAGGCTATTAAATCAACATATGTGTCTCACTAAGGGAGTGGATAAATCCATTGTATAATTGGTAATATCAGGAGGCTCCACTTACACCGGAGTTAATCATGAGGTTGTGTGAGGTTGGTTGAAGGGATATCCCCCGGATACCTTCTTAGCATCAGAGATATTTCTGGGGATCTATTCATATCTGGGGATCTTGCTAGTTCCCTTACCTCCATGACAGGTGGTAATTTCAAGGTTTTGGGCTTTTCTACCCTGCCCATACGATGGACCTGACTTACGACTGCTCGCATGTGCATCGGTTATACATTGGTTTCTTAGTTGCTTGACTTAGCTGCCACATAGGTTACTTGTAGGGGTTATTCTTCAGGTAACCTGGGTCATATAAGGTTCATACAACACACAACCTTTATGGAGGATTACCTCTCCCGGGGGATCTGACCAACTGGTTGTTAATCCCATGAGGGCCCTTATAACTGATTTTTTTACCTTCGATCTTTAGCAGGGAGTCTCAAGCCCCTCTTGGGTGAGACATATCTTCTTTAGGGAGGGAGGCCCCTTTCAACCACTTTACCCCATTTGTGTGCATATTGGTCATTTGTTTATTTTTGGTGTGCTCTTTGATTACTAGTTGGCCTTAGGATTTTATACTGATTTTTTGTTATCATGGATTGTGGAGTTTCTATAGCTCCCTCTTTTACTGCTACCACCCCCATGATGTTCACTCATTTCATGGGGATGAATCCGTCCACTTTTCATCATGGTATGCATAATTATGACACTCATTCCATGCCTTGGGTCTCTAATAATTTTCCTGTTGATATTCTAAATGTGCCTTCACCCTTTCCATCCTCTCCCTGGCCCACTTATATTAATCCTATCATTGGATTCAAGGGAACCATGGCCTCGCTACCTACATATTCACTTGATATGGGTCATTTCCCTCAACCAAATCTCACTGTGGGAGGTTGGAACCTCCCCTCTTACGGATCCATTCCTAGCTATTTTTTTTCAAGAGCTAGTACTCAAATGGGTGGTTATTATACTTATTACACCCCATATGTGTATTCTTCGTCCTCCATGACAGTTCTTATGAACACTCTTCCCATGGAGGGTCCACATATGTCCTTTGGTATTTCATACAAAGGGAATCAATTTTACGGTGTGGGCTACCCTCTTCACGGAACCCCTTCACATGGGGGCAACATATATCCTCACTTGAATACTTTTGTCTCTTCACAGACTTTAGTAATGATGCCCGTACAAGCCTCTTTATACTAATTAAGCGGAGGATACTACCCTTCCAGATAGGGATAGGGGGTAAACCAAGATCCTTCCTAATCTGCAATGTTTCAAAGCCAATCTTTCCTTGGACCTTGGTATCAAATGCCACAACCCGCCACTAGTCCAGTCACTTCCAGTCATACTAGAGCTCCATCACCAACCTCTTCCATTCATGTTGGAGATGGGTCAAATGTTGGAGATGGGTCGACGACCTCTGCAATTCATGTTGAAGACCCGCAACCAATCGCTTCTATTCATGTTGGGGACATCACTCTAGTCGCCACGAGTCATATCGATGTCACATCTCCAACCTTTGTACATCATGTGGGAGATGACTCTCTATCCTATGCCATTTACACTGAGAGAATGCCACCAGCCATTGTGAATGATGATGGGGGCATCGAGAAGCCTAGATGTATTAGACGTAAGCCTAAATTCATTTGCAGGAATT
The DNA here is from genome assembly GCA_009831015.1 of Picea engelmannii. Classification (NCBI taxonomy): domain Eukaryota; kingdom Viridiplantae; phylum Streptophyta; class Pinopsida; order Pinales; family Pinaceae; genus Picea; species Picea engelmannii. The sequence goes on from ML788439.1 coordinate 454,520, forward strand.
GTGAAGGATATCACCTTACTCGTTTGTGTCCAGCTATTTCTAGGATACTAGAAGCGTGGTTCTCACCCGAGGGCCCTTTGGGTTCTGAGGTGTCTGTGGTTTCTCCACACATCGTTTATCCTTTGATTAACATGACAGTCATGTAAATGAAATCCTGTCCTGACCATACGCCCTTTGTCAAGGGTGGTGTGTCCCCTATCCCTGTTATCACACATCCTCTTCAACCTAGAATTGAATAATTGGTTGTACCAGTGCAATATCTGGTCAATCCAACTTTCCTTGTGGAGTATGATCCATCCTTCAACCATGTCGTTAACATTCCTGATACTGCACCTTCTGAAAAAGAGAGAGTTCTACTATCCTTGAGAGTTGTCCCTTCAAGTCTTGGACAAGTTCCCTTTGATTGGGATGGTTTTGTGGGGTATCCAATGCCCCCACCTATGTCATTTCTATTATAACCTTAAATTTCTCTAAACATGCATACCTGGCATCTGGCCCTCTTGCATTTTTTCCAAGCCATCACTGAGTTTCTCTTCTTAAAAACCATATTTTTGAAGATGTACGTGCCCTGCACCAATACTTCCCACGTACATATGCTTGCTGCACCACTACAACCCATGTACATATGCTACCTGCACCGCTACATCCCACGTATACTCGCAAAAGTTGCAAAAAATAAAAAGTTGCAAGGAATTCGTTGATATTACGAGCTATTGGGTAGTTTCCCAACTAATCCACCGCCTATAACCCGTCAACGAACCGAATAACCATCATTTTTTCATATAAAAGGAGGTGTTGGGGTCTCATTCCACATCTAGACATAAGAACAATGAAACTCTTCTCGTTTCACATCCCCTCCTTGGCTGAAGAAATTGCAACCATCTTGTGAGAATTGCCTCAGAATTCCCCAATTTTCCCTTTTTCCTCCATCATAAACCCATTCCATTTTCCTAGAAGAAGGTTGAGAGGATAAAGATATGTGGAAGTGCACTTGGAGCTTGGTGGAGAGGACCCCGGACCAGGTTCGTGGATCAGTAGTCGACCTTGTTGTAAGTGATCATTGTATTATCAATAAAAGAAGTACTTTTCCTGTCCCAAATAATGATGTGTTGAATGTTTCCATTTGATTTATGTTTTTATTCTAACGTATAACCCTTATTGATATATGAAATGCATGTTTGTAGTTTTTTGTTTATATGTTTGTGAATGTAGGTCAGCCTTGGAAGGAGGCTTGTAGTCAGCGAAGCTATCAAGTGCGAGAGGATCGTCACTGGACGCAGAGTAAAGGTGCAGTTACCTGATCCTTCTTATTTTTATTTTTCATGTATGAGTCTAGGATATGTTTAGGGTATTTAGAGAAGTAGGATACTTTTAAACGATTATTGATCTGTCTACATTGTAAACCATAGTGTAGCCATAGGGGGTTTTTCTTCACTTTCCAGTAAGAGACATTATCCGATCTATCACGGAGACGATAACCTATGTTATCACTTTATCCTCCTCGACTTGGAGAGATTTTGGTATTCCCAAGCTTATGTCAGTTATTAGTAAGATACTGACATTCCACAGAAGTCGAGCACGGGAGCCTTGGCCTCCCCCATGACTTGCCGCCTAGAAACTCCCAACCGAGTCTGATTTAATCACTTTTCTGAATCGTCTAAAAAGAGAAAATATTTCTGAGTGAATTTGTCCCTTTCACACTTGTTAAATTGGACTTGAAAGGTCGTGAGTCTTAGTTAAACTCTTTTCCGACTCGTTTTCAAAAGGTGAAAAGATTGTTGAGTGAACTTGTCTCTTTCACACTCGTAAATTGGATTTGAAAGGATGTCTATTTGGTACAAGTTTATCCCTTTTTCACACCAAGTAGACTAAGATCATAAAAAGGAAATTTTTTGGCGTTAAGTTGTAATTGCATCTCATGCCCTTGCTTGTAGTATTGATCCTATAATCGGTTCTCTCTTTGCGTTATAAACCGTTTGCCTCATCATTTATGCATCCTCAACCAAGCATATCCTCATTTATATCCTTCGCAATTTGACACCCTATAACCAGGAGGGAACATTCCCCCGAGTGTCCATCTCCTACATGCATCTCCTTGCATTGAGCATATGTATGTTCCACTACTGAAACTAGTTTTGCTTACTTGCGACACTCGATTCCTCCTTTGTATCATAGCATTCATTTGACTATGAAAAATCAAAAATAATATGGACGGGAAGGGAGTATTATCTTATATTGGCAGCAGTCATGTCACCTTTGAAAAATTCACAAAGTTATTGAGTCCATTTGTCATCATAATTTTGGGTTTAACATGGCCTTAGGAAGTTGAGCTCGTTACATAGAGTTTTCTCCATCGACTAGTTACTCTTCCAGTCCCTATGGAGAATTTCATTGATGTCTCCTGCATCTCATGGTTTTCATTGAGTCTATGCTTCTGGAGTCTTCCATATGTCTCATGCTCTTTTTCAAAGGAATTCTATCAACCTGTGTTGGCCATTTCTTAGAACTATTGACTTTGCATGTCGACCATACCCTCAGTTTGTCTGAAACTCACATGATGATGTAGTCCTATCATGCACACTGGTCCTACTTTCATCACTAGTAGGTAACCTTGAACCCAACAGTTGACATTTCATCATTGGTCATTGACTAGGTGGTTTCCCTTGTGTTCGACGGAAAGACATCTATTCACACATTGGGATTAATGCAGTGTCTTGGATGCCATTATCATTATTGGTGGTTTCCTCGCCTTTGTCAACAGTTTTCCTCATCGCTTGTTATTCAGAGGGTCTTTTTCGTGTACCGCTTGCACTTGGCACACACGAAAGATGCACATGATCATTGGTTCATGAACATGTTCTTCATCTGATTTCCTTCAAATCATGAAGCTCCTGCTTTGTACCTCATGATGAATGATGAGATATGCCTTAATTCTCTTCATTCAGCGCGTCTCCTTCCATCGAATTTAGCTCATCTATTCTGGAAACGAGACCTAGAGTCCTATGAGTACCTTGAGGCTTGCAGTCATTAGTGGTAGGTTCTCTTGCCATCAACAGTTGGGAATACATCAATGTCTCTTGATCGATGGATTCTTCAAGTGTTTGACCCCGACTCCTTTATTCACACTTGTAAGAATGTACTCGGTGCCTTGATACCTACTTTCATTATCGGTAGGTTTTATCACATTTGTTAACGGTATACCTCAATGACCAGTAATCAAACGATGTCTCATTCTGTTCAACCTCAAATCCTTTATTCACATGATGTAGACTTGCACCTTTGGCGGATTGTGTAGAAGAATTGAAGACATCAGTATGTGGTTGCATCTTTCTTGATTTGTTGCTTCCTTTTCATTGGACCAGTACCTATATGACTTCAATGATCATGGGATATCAAATTGTACTCCATGGTATACAGATATATTCAGATTGATTTTGAGACTGGTTCTACTGGGCCTTGTTTGTGACTATGACAACCTATGGCATATAACCACATTTGTATTTGCCTATTCATGGCCACTGATAGTTTTTGGTATATTTTCACATGGATCTACAGTGTAATTCAAATTAGTAGCCATGTATGCAAAGTCAGTGCAAAATGTAATGAGAAACTAGTTCTTCCAGCTGGTTCCCTATCACTCCACTTTTGGGTTTTTATAATGTATTTCGGCCATCGCAGATACTCCTCTGACCTCACACATTAGGGGGCATCTTTTATAGAAAGATTTGACTCACCCTATGCAATCTTGCACATAGGGCCTTTTTCCATTTCCTTATGCAGACTTTTCATCCCTTTTTGCAAATCCCAGAGCTAAAAATACATTTTTTCCACATGTACACACTTTTCCTATTATACAACATACGTATACAGATGATGCACCACTACATCCCACGTACATTGAGATTTGTGCCCAAAAATGAAAAATAGTGTCGAGTTTCCATGTCACGATAGGAGATCAATGATCCTTTCCCTTCCATATACTGGAAACATTCTGACTCGACCCTTCAGTTCCATTTGAAGGCTATAAATGGGTCAATTTCGAGCTATGGAAAAGAGGAGAAATAATTTAACTTTGAGAGAAAAGTTTCTCTGGACAAATTATTCACTTCATATTGAGTCTGCATCCCTTTGTCCTTTAATTTTGAACACAATGTTCATCCCCCAAGCTCTTTGTTAGGGACATGCGTTGAAACAATCAAGAGAATCCTTCTTTGATACCATTGATACAGATTATTTTCGGAACGAAATGAAAACAATCATATTACAATGAAACACTCATGAAAATTTCCAGAAACATAGAAATAAAACAATACTTGATTTATATTAATGAAAGAATTGTAACAAAACTGTAAAAATACAGAGTGCAAGACTCGTTATAATGGTGGAAGCATTCACAAGAAGATGATTACAATGAGGCTTTGAAGTCCTTTTTATGTTAAACATGAATGCCAAAACCCTAGACATCCAAAACTCTAACCCTAGGAGATGAAACACCAAAAGTCATGTGGGCCCCGTTTGGGTAAGTTAGTACATTAACTTCCCAAGGTCGTAACTTGTGCATACGATCTTCATTTTATGCGTGTGATAGCCTATTGGAAATGTATTTTAGAGAACTACACATTATGCCATAAAACTCTGACTCTGTCTACATTTGGTTGTGGCACTCCAAAATAACATTGTTTAGGGCCCCAAAACACCCCTAGAAGTACAACAAGATGTGTTGACATGAATACATACAAAATAAGCCATTTGCATTAGGTGGGAGGCCACCAATATCCACCTGGAATATGTGTAGGGATTCAGACAACCCCGGAAAGGTAGAACCCACAATTACAAAGAAGTACAGAAGAATGTGTTGAACTAAAAACTGACAAAAGGAGTTAGTTGGAACAGGTGGGTGGCCAACAATATCCACCTGGATCAATCAATAATAAGATCACTAGTTTCTACTCATGTTGAACAAACCCATCTAGGAAGCAGTGGTGTTAGTGTAGTTTCATGTTCAATGGACTCATCTGGAGGAAGGTGAGTAGGTGGAGATGTATTTTCATCCTCACTATCATCATATGAAGAAGAAAATAGAATAGGAATTGAAGATGGCACAAATGATGAAGATGGATCTTTGGTCAAAGATGGCACAAACATTGAATTAGACTAGAAGGAAATGGTATTTTCATCAAATTTAACATATCTTCTAATAATTATTTCATTGGAATGAGGTTGAAGAAGTTGGTAACCTTTTACATCTTCAAAATGTCTAACAAAAATGCACTCCTCATTTTTATGTTGTAATGGTTTCATTTTCTCATCAATAATGTGAGCCCATGCTACACTAAAAATACATAGAAGTGGCTTACATTAAGCTTAATTTTATTCCAATAACATGTTTTTGTATAATAGCATGTTTTTGTATAATAACATGTTTGTATATAATAATAAATATGACCTAGTATTTTTAAGGTTAGAGTGAAAAATGCAAATCCATTTTAAAGAAGTTCATTGTGGTTTAAGACGTTTTGGTTGTGAAGAAGAGACCTAATTTGCTAAACATGACCACTATTCATTGAAGGTTATGCATGCATATTTGATTCAATGTTCCAATCTATAGGTTTAAATTTACATGAATTTTAGAATTACACACATGCAATAAACTTTGAAACTGAAAAAATATCTAGCAACAAAGTAGGGCATCTATCCTATGACATTGTTCATGTGTAATTTGTATGGGATTTGTTGTCCATCTGTCATTTTCATGGCAAGTATAAAGAGAGAAACTATAGGATGTTGAAGAGTAGTTGGCTATGCACTTTTCTCTTGTGCTCGCATTTACCTTTGCTTTCTTGTTTACATTGACACTTAGTCATTCGTGAATTGACATATGAACCACCATAGCCAACTAGATCTACTTCTACCATTTGATATGCATATCATAATGCTTCTAGAAAATCATATTTAGAATATGGGGGAGTTCTAGTTTTCATCCCCATAGAAGCAGGGGCACCGATCCCATTGGCATAAGCAATGAAAACATCCAAGCAAGTTACAAGTAAGAAAATTGTAATGAAATTAAGTCGATTTATTATCGTACAATGTTGCCTCTTCTTGTTAGTTCGTTTTCAATATCCCTGCCCCTAAAAATCCATATTGCATAATTAATGAGGCCCTATCAACCTTAATAGGGCATATCTTGTAACTTACGATGACCACACTGAAGCCACAATAAACACAAGGGCCAAACTGAGTGCTAAATCATCATACCTGATAAACTATGTGTTGGCAAATTCAGTGGATAGAATGCAGTGATGGTTGTTGTCATTAATGGAAACAGTAGAGACAGTAGGATAAGAAGGATAAAAGCTCAGGAGGAATAGCCTTGAAGAAAATGCGCACAGCAAGAGCTTAAAGAGGAAAA
>ML788439.1:466555-505825 GCA_009831015.1 Picea engelmannii
GGTAGCAGCCTCACATTGAGTTGGTGCTCAATTATAGATGATGTACAGAACTGAAAAAGACTGCCTATCTTTTCGAAGAAGAAGAGGTTTTCTCCCTTTATGGGTTTCCTCGTGAAAATCTGTCTCTGTGTGTATTTTATGTGAGACTGATGATCTTTACTCTTACTGTCCATATACTGTATGCTGCTTGATAACACATGAACAATTATTAATAATTGTTAAGAAGGTGTAAAATTGTTTAAGCTTATAAACAACTGATTCACCCCCCCCTCTCAGTTGTATTAGTATTTCTAACACTATGCATGTTTCAACGAGATATGGCTTCTTTTATCTAGGATAAGATGAAAGATAAGCCAACAAATTGACCATGAATTGTTGATTTGATAACTTTTCTTTCTAGGGATATGTACAAATTCTTATTGATGGCACACTCTAGGATTTTATCACAAGAATTTAGTGGATTTAATTTCAGAGGTTTAATTTGTGTTCCTTAGTCTATCTAGGAAAGCTTATATGGAAGCCTAGCTACAACAAAAATCACCACTCATTGCAATAGTAGAACCAACAATAGCGACCACACCATCAACATCATCTATGGACATGGGATTTCCAACCACCATGCAATCGACATGATTTATAAACATGGAATTGTCAACCAACCTGGATCATAGGGAGAATGTTCACCGTCCAATTTCACAAAAGACAATGAAGATGATGCCAAGGGATGAAATAAACGATATTTCATGGCGATTTTTATAGAATAGCTTTGCAATATATTGGGGTATACCAGTCATACTCTTTTGTGTATTCACAATAACTAGTCTTCTTTTTTTCTCATATCCCTCTTTATCGTGAAATTCATTGACCATAATGTTGTTTGTATGGGATTGCCAGTGCCCCGTGTATTTTCCTCCTCCTCTCTAGTTTTTTGGATTGAGGATGGTATTAATTGCCAATCAAAATATGATTGGTAACCCTTAGGGACTCAATGAGATTTGATCTCGAGACTTCCTTGAAATTTTTCATAAGAGCGCCTATGAATAGAGCTAACACTTGAAGCTAAATTTGGGTGGTTACACTGCTTAAAGACAAGAGGTGTGTTTTGTTCTTATGGTATGTGAATAAAAATAGAGGATCTCTTGAAAAATGGAATTCACACAAACCATTATTATTTTCCATGTGCACTTCGACACTCCTACCATGACAATCATTGAAATTAGTTTAAGCAAGAAATAAGCCATGGAATAGAATGTAAAGTGAACCATCTTAGAAAAAATTTAGTGTAAATTCACCGATATATGAGGAAATATTTGGCATTCACATTTGTTGCTTCTACCCCACTTCTTCTCATCAAACACCATGATGCCCATGCAAAATGCTCTAAAATTCTTAGATGGAAATACTCCTAGATCTCCAATCCCAACTTTTGGAATGGCTTGTTGGTGTTCTTTCATATTGTAATCAATTTAATTCCCAAAACTATAATCTTAGCAACCAATAACTATAATTTTAGGGTTTTGTGGCATCTCTGAATCAACCCATAACCTCAAATTTGTAAATTGAGAAACAGATTTGGAGATTTCAACAATTAATTGTTTTTTGCAATCCAAGTCTCCCTAATTCCGCATTCAGTGTATTCCTAATCCTATTTGCCTCTTATGCTCAAAACATGAATTACGACTTCCATTTCTCAATAGACATTACTTCTCGGTCACATTGCAAAATAATTCATATTACATTTTCATCATTATTTGAACATGAATTTCCACCCTGAAAATCTAAGGTTAATCTTACCCATTCATATTGAAAACAATACAATAGTATTATTCTCACCATAAAAGTTAATCTCATCCATTCATGTGTAAAAGAATATTATTATTCTCACTCATGGTGGGAAAAATTTATTCCAAAATTTATTTATATAGTATATTAACACTTCAAAACATGTTTAATTCTAAACTTAAATATTTCAATTGATGAACGTGCTAGAAGATGGGTTAACTACAACAAATTATAACTTAGACTGGTTTTGATGACAAATACTAACATACCAATGTTGGAAAATGAATTGACATCCATAGAGATTAATATTTTTTAATAAATTTTGCAATCTAAATATACATCTTGAGATTTGATAGCTCACTATAATGTTTAGGATAGAAAGAGTGTTTAACATTAACAAATTTAAATACAATTTAGATTATTAACATGTTTTAAAGGTATAAATACTTATAAAAATATAAAACATTTATTAAATAAATTAGTATTTTTATATTAAAATAAATTTATAAAAATAAATAAAAATATATTGTTTAACACCTAACTTAAATGATGATGGTACAAAAGTTAATTCATCTTATAAACAAAAATATTCCACATATCTATTTATATTAAAAAAATCCATTTATATCCAAAACATCAAAAAAGTTATTTGTGATTTTGGCTAAACTTTCTACAACAAAATTACATCGACTCTGACGTAGCATAAAATTACAACTTGTCCAAAAGTTCCCGTGTTCGCCCTTGCGTCTACTCTTTCGTACCAGAGAAAAGAAAAATAATAACAAGAAGTAATAATAATAATTGCGAAGAAGAAAACAAGTGAAGATACAAAGAGGTTGGCATATGAGAAAACCAGAATTCATAAGCAGTTTTTCGAAGGGAGATATTTATTAATGAAATTTGGTTTGATATTAGGGTTACCTCTTCTCTAATATTGCTAAAACAAGAGTGGAGAGTTCGGTCGCAATGGAGGGATGAATGGTGGGACTTAAGTTAAATCGATGGATCGAAGAGGATGGAGATAAGTTGGACTTGGTGGTAGGTGAGTATGTTGGAATTGCTAGTGGTGGAATCTTATGGAATTTTTAGTATAATTAAAGTTGTATGCAAAAAATTATTTATATTGATTATTTTTATAATTTAAGTGAAATGTACTTTATAATAAAATAATGAGACAATTCAAGTTTACATGAACTTTTTTTATAAAATAATTAAAAATAAATAGATTTAAGGTTTTGACATCTTTCAACAAAGTGAGTTATAGTAAAATATATAAGGATTTTAATGAAAGATGAGGGGATTTTTTTTTACACTTTGCAAGTGTGTGCTTACCCTAAAAACTCTTATTTCTCTCTATTTTTTATTTGTTGAGATTGTACAAAACACATAGTAAAGAGTATACATGGAAGAGAAAACACTTTCCACTCTGGTTGTGATTTGTTGAGATAGCATATAGTGTATAACAAAGAGAATAGGCAGAGTAATTTTAAAAAATGGTGTATTATGAGCTTATACCTTTGGATCTGACTAAAATGACTATATATTGGAAAAATATAAACCTTTTTGAGTGAAACGAAGAGTGTTTCCAACTGAAAGAAGTGCTTTGATGCAATGAAACATTTCTCTCAACCCATAAATGCACATAAATAATAGAACCACTTGAGGCAATATATTAATGCAAAATGAAAATATTTTACAAGATAGTTTCTGACAATTGATCATGAAGAAATGATCTTCCATGCTCTTTAAATAGATATCATGGACTAATTATGTGCTAAGCCACGAATCAATATAGCTATTAACATCTAAGAGAATATGAACTATCGGATGTATGTCTATAACATATCGTCATAGTTGGATTACATAACTACAAATTCATACTAAAAAAACACACTTTTACCTAAAGATATATTATACCAAATTGAATTTAACTAACTCCTATGTGTCTAAATAATATGAAAACAAAGAAAATTATATTACATGTATGTGTAGTCCCAAAGATCAAGATATAGATGATGTGATGACCCATATTGACTTAAGGGTCATGACTCAAGTTTTTAGATCTATTGTGTTGACACTGTTCAAATTGGTGAGTTCCCTTGACTTGTGTGTCCACTATCTGATCAGTAGATTTTTGTTCCATGCAGTCAAGGTTGAGCTATGTTGGTGTTAGTTGTTCTGCGATCTCTGAGGTGTCCAATAATGGTGGAAAATATGGCCGAAGGAGGTCCACATTGAACATTGGGTGCAAACCAAGGAAGGGTGGAGTGTTGATCTCAAAAGCATTATTATCGACAACCTTGGTGATGGTGTAATGCCCATAGCGTAGTGGGAGGAGATTCTGATGGGGCCCTATAAAACCATCCTTCTACAAGTGTAACCAGACCTTGTCTCCAACCTAAAACTAGTGTGGTACCCTGTGTTGATCATGGCACTTCTTGTACTTAGCATTGGGTTTCTGCAAAATCTCATGGACCTGTTGGAGGATGTGTTAAATCCGTTCAATGAATCTGGTGGCTTTGTCGGTCTCAGAATGAACATGATGTTAGCAACAATTATGGTATCGGGGAACAAAGGTCTGCACGATTGCACGATAAGTGCCCAAGCGCAGCACACAGAGGAAACCCACTTGGGACCCGAGTCAAGCAAGCGAGCCTGATCATGGACATGAGAAGCGATGACAGCTCCACAGGAGGGCTTCATCGGCAATCGGGGAATCGCGAGTCCCGTGGACACAAACACCGTGTCATCGTGAATGTCGAAACTCCGATGGGGGGTTTGGCTACGGACACACGGAGACATGTCATATGGATCGTGCTCTAGCCAGTAGGGGCTAGCTCCTAGGAGGAGGGGCTCATCGCACATCAAGATATCGGAGATCCTGGAGGCAAGGAGTTCGCACATCTCGAACTCGCAAATCCCGAATTCCTGAAACCCCGAAACCCCGAAGCCTCATCACATATCTATCCCTTTTCGCCACGTCACATCCCCGTGTCATGCCAACCACAGTTTTTCTCAGCCCCTGTGTTCCTCCACCTGGCTCATACACTTCAGAACCCATGAGTCCTGCCACTCGCATTTGCCCTATCGCTTTCCCTCTGCCACATCCATCCACATGGCCTCTCCTCATCCCTTATCCACACTGAGCATGTCAAGTCACCTCTGTCTGATCACCGTCCATTCACCACTTCATCTCAAGCCCTCCCGTCATCATGACGGCCTCCACGTCTACCCGCTAGTCTCGCCATGAATTCTCTGAGAAGATCTAAATGGCATAATGAGAAGGCCCCCATGTCCCGTAGGTACAGAGTCGACCGGGGCCTTTCCCGATCCCAATGAAACAGTTATTGCAGCAGTTGATGGTGGTTGGACATCGTTTCCACCATAAATGGAAAGTCCATAAATGACTGTAAGTTTGTCAATTCATTCACAGGTCCTTTTGGAGCGCGATTGCGTCTGACTGAAGTTCACAACTGTCCAGAGACTGCAGGCGCAGTAAACATGCAGACGTAATGTCTTCAATGCGATGTCTCGAATTGGCTTCTATGTTTTGCTCTAAGTATTTAGAGGAGTTTTCTGACATTTTGTAAGGATTGATGGTTGAGCAGAGCTCCCGGTTGTAAAACTTTAATGAAGCACTGATGCTCTGGTTATGTATAGACTTCTGAGACTTCTTGCCTTATGAATGCCAGTTTCTTTACATCTTTGTTATACTGCGTTAGAGTAGCTCGGAATTGGAGGATCCAGTCGAGTTGTAGCTGTTATAGGATGATGTTGTAATGGATCACTGTAATAGTTACGGAGTCTCTAATCGGTTCCTGTGATTTCCTTAACGCTGAATGACTTGGAATTGGAGGATCCAGTCAAGTCTTCTATTTAGTTTCTTGAAGCCCTGAACCAGGAGGATCCTGCGTTCAGAGTTTTTCCCCTACAAACCGCTATAAGCCTGTTTCCCATAGTTGTTTGTTCACCTTTCTTACTAAGTCTTCCACCTGCTCATCTTTTAATCAACCCACTGGCTGAAGTTAGTATTCCAGACCTCCTTTGTTCTTTATGTACCAGATCCAGTCCCTGAGTTAGAATGATATTTCCTTGAGTCTTACCTCCATTTGATCATCCCTTTAAACAAACTGTGACATAAGACTGATGGGTGTCGGGCTCTGCTCCTGTAAGCAATCCAGGAGTGACTTCTAACGCTAACATTTCAGGCGCCGCTGCCAGGGACGAAATTGAAGATTTTCCCTGGGTAGAACGACATTGAGCCTCTGAATCTGAAGGTGCATCGGATTATCGTAGCCTTTCAAGATTGCTAATTTGCACCTGACGACTCCATTGCGACGACTCCGCTGGGGAGAACCTGCTCTTTTAATTGTGGCTTTCAGAGGCAGGCATACGCGGTCTAATCCACAGCTGCCTCTAGCTACGCCTGAAACAGATCCAGAGGCGGTGCTCAGAAAGGGAAAGGCCTCTGAAGAAGAAGCACCCATCACTGAACCAGGTAATCCACCATATCCTTTTGTTGGAGCTCCTTTTTCTCCTCCTCAGTTATTTGACAGGCCTGTCTCTGCAATTTCTCGTTTCCTAAATTTTGGGAGTGTTCCTGTCGAGTTTTCCTCTCCTGGTCTGGGACCGGGGGGTCAAGACCTTGTCACTCCCCTCTCTCCTGAAGCTATACCCGGGTGTAGACCTAGGACCGCAGAATATTTCCCCACTCCTGCACAAGGAGGAGCACCTACTGACTTGAGCTCGATAGCCCTTTCCTTGAATCACCTCTTGTTTCCCACCCCACTCCGAGATTCATTCCTGGTAGCCCCTTCGCGAAATCCTTCTCCTCCAAGCTCTCCTCCATCTAATATCCCTATGGCTGGTGCTAATCCCCCTCTGAATAGAATGGACGCCATAGTTGCTGCCAGGTATGCTCCCTTGGTCTTACCCCAGCCCACGAATCCTTTCCCTGCTGGAGATTACTTGAAATATATGCCCAAGTTCATCGGGGAAGGGGACATAACCGCGGAAGAACACATGGTTGCCTTCTACAGTTATGCAGACAACCTGAACATTGGAAATGAAGATGTCTGGATGAGGGTTTTTGTCCAGAGCCTGGATGGTGAGGTAAGGAAATGATTTAGAGGATTAGCTCTCAGATCTATTGCTGGAATTGAAGCCCTGGATAATGCTTTCCTGAGGCAGTGGGGAGATAAGAAGGATTTCATGTATTATATGACTAAGTTCGGGTCTTTGAAGAATATGGAAGGAGAGTCTGTCTCTGAATTCTCCAAAAGATTTAATAAAATGTACAATAATATTCCCGATGAAATAAAGCCATCAGAAGCCTTGGCCAAGATGTCCTACGCTAGTGCGTTTGGCCTCGATTTCTGTCTTTTATTGAGAGAAAGAAGAGTCGCCTCCTTGGCTCAAATGCAAGACGCAGCCATAGAAGTGGAATCCAATGTATTAGCAGCCGATAGATTGAGGAACGAGGCTGACACGGGAAGGAGGAAAGGAAAATCCGAAGCCTCAACCTCTGGCCCATCGGTGCCCCACCTTCAAGTAGATGAACTGACTAAAATGGTGAAGTCTCTGTCTGCAGAGATGGAAATACTGGAGGTAGAGAGAAGGAAAGCGTACAAGGGCCCTTAGAGCGCAGAAAACAAAGGAGGTTTTCGGAGGCCAAACAATATCACTTCCCCGATGTTGCAAAGAGACAGAGATGACCAAAAAATTCAGGCACCTTTTCAAAACAACTTTGTGGCTAAGGGAGAGGAAGGGGAAATAGATGAACTTGAGCCTGAAATCCATTGCTTTGGAGATACTCCTCCTTTTCTTCATCTCACTCAATCGGCATATGAGGAATCTCTCATGGACAATCAACTAAATGAGCTGAGCAAGGGAGAAAAGGTTGGTGGCGGTCAAGGCAGGTACAACCTGAGGTCCAACAAAAGGACAGCAGCACCAGATATTCCTAAGAAATCCACTAGAACAGAAAATCCTGCTAACGCAGTAGTAGTTGGTCACAGAGGTAAGAAGGCCCAACCCCTCTCTCCCGTTGTCCATAATCATGTTCCTAAAATAAAAGAAATTACGGAGCCTACATATTCTTTTAACTTCGAGCATGAGATCTAAAAGATCAGGACCCCTGTGCCCCTCACTGAGCTGATTAAACATGACGAATTCAAAAAATGTTTCTCTGAGCTTTTACAGTCTGAGGCCTCATGCCTTCCCGCAGACTCCATAAACCTCCAAGATGAAAAGCCAACAGTTGTCCTGGGTCCCATGGTAGAAAATAGAGATGACTCATCTCCCCCTTTCTACACATCCCTGAACGTACATGATAAAGTGTTGCACAACTGCTTGATGGATTCAGGGGCCTCTCACAACCTCATGCCCAAAACTGTCATGGAAGAATTAGGGCTAGAAGTTACCCGAGCCTATCATGACCTTTATTCCTTTGACTCCAGGAGAGTTCAGTGTCTTGGAGTTATCAAAGACCTCGTTGTGACCTTGTTTCAACTTCCCATGAAGAGTGTGGTCATGGATATTGTAGTAGCTGATGTCCCCCCCAAGTTTGGTATGCTATTATCAAGATCTTGGATAAAAAGACTGGGGGGAACCTTGCAGATAGACCTCACATATGCTACTATCCTAGTGTTTGGAGGAGAGCATAGAAGACTATACAGGGAAGCCCAACTGGCCTACATAATCAGTGATGAAGCCAACCCTACCAACCATCCCATCTTTGCCTTGGACACCGACTTAGGTTCCAGTCTGCTCCAACTCTCTCATGCTCCTGAACCTCCTCTTAGACTCAAAAAGCAGCCCACCATTTCCCCCGAACTTCCTCATTCCATCACCCCCGTCTGGAAATTGTTCTTTGATGGAGCCTCTTCCAGGGAAGGCACTGGAGTTGGGGTGGTTTTTGTGTCACCTGCTCAGGAAACCATATCTCTGTCATACAAATTAGAATTTGAATCTACCAACAATGTGGCAGAGTATGAGGCTCTTGTTCTGGGATTGAGAGCGGCGAGGGAAATGGGAATTCAGGAAGTAGCAGTGTTCGGAGATGCAGAGTTGGTAGTTCAACAGATCAGGAACGCTTATCAGGCTAAGCATACTCGACTCAGAAGCTACAAAAATGAGGTATGGGACCTGGTCGACAATTTCTTCTCAGCATTCAACATTTCATTCATCCCAAGAGAGGAGAACACAATGGCGGATTCCTTGGCTACATCGGCTAGTAATTTCAAAGTACCCTTGCCGCCCAAATTCAGATATGATGTAGAAGTAAAATACAGGCCCTCCATACCTGACAACGTCAAACACTGGAAAGTATTCGAGGATGATCTCGAGGTCAAGAGGTTCTTGGAGACTGTCGAGGAATTTTCAGAAATGCACATTGACCAAGATGTCGTCTCAGAGGAAGAGCTTGATGGGGGTAATTTTATGAATAAGATTGCAGGGCGTGACATTGTACAACTGCCCAGCAACCACATTCCCAGAGGAATGGTTCCTTTGGAAAGACTTTTTGATGGAAATGATGTATCGTTAAAGGGAAAAGTATCAGAGGGGGACGCTGGTACTATTCAGTGCAACATTGGGACCGAGGGTGAGCCCAAGTTTGTCAAATTGTCAAAGACTCTGACAGAGGAGCAGAGGTCTGAATACATTGGAATTTTGAGGGAATTTGCTGATGTGTTTGCCTGGACCTACGAGGACCTCAAAACCTATGACACCTCTGTCATCGAGCATAAAATTCCATTAAAGGAGGAGGCAAATCCGTTCAGGCAGAAGCTGAGACAGATTAATCCCATGCTACTGCCCATCATGGAGAGGGAAGTGAAGAAGTTGCTTCAAGCTCAGATCATTGTGCCACTAAGATATTCAGAGTGGGTGGCCAACCTGGTGCCAGTAAGGAAAAATAATGGAGAAATCCGACTCTGTGTAGACTTCAAAAACATGAACAAGAGCTCACGAAAGGATAACTACCCTTTGCCAAAGATGGAACATATACTTCAGAGGGTGACAGGAGCTTCCAGGATGTCCATGGTTGATGGTTTCTCTGGCTACAATCAGGTCTCTGTTCTGCTTGAGGACAGGGAAAAGACAACATTCACCACTCCATGGGGCACATTCATGTATGCCAAGATGCCATTCGGACTAATGAATGTGGGGGCGACATTCCAGCGTGCCATGGACATAGCTTTTGTTGGGGAAAAGGATAAATTTGTGGTCATTTATCTGGATGACATCATGGTGTTTTCAAAATATGATAAAGAACACCGTCGCCATCTCAGGAAAGTTTTCTTGAAATGTAGAAAGTTTGGCATTTCATTAAACCCCAAGAAATCCCTATTCGCCCTGCAGGAGGGAAAGTTACTAGGCCACATAGTATCAGCAGAAGGAGTCAGGATTGACCCCAGCAGAGTTGAGGCAATACAAGCCTTATCAATCCCGAGGTCCAGGAAGGAGGTCCAATCTTTCCTCGGCAAAATTAATTTTCTGAGGAGGTTTGTGCCTAACTTTGCTGAGGAGGTAAAGCTTATAACAACCATGTTAAAGAAAGAGAATGAAGTAAGGTGGACCCCTCAATCGTGACATTCCTTTGAACAAATCAAGAAGGCCCTGACTGAAGCTCCTGTGCTTATCAGTCCCGACTACTCAAAGGATTTCCTTATTTTCTCCTTTGCCTCACCTGACACAGTGGCCGTTGTTCTATTACAGACAAATGACAGTGGGCTAGAGCAGCCTATTGCTTATTTCAGTCGAGCATTGAGGGATGTCGAAGTCAGGTATGACACTATGGAAAAACAGGCTTATGCTCTAGTAAAAGCCCTCAAAGATTTTAGAACCTACATCCTACAGTGAAAGATCATCGCCTATGTCCCCTCGGCTGCTGTTAAAGACATTCTTATTCAGCCCGATATGGACGGGAGAAGGAGTAAATGGATAGCCAAAATCCTGGAATTCGACCTGGAGATAAGGCCCACCAAATTGATCAAAGGGAAAGGTTTAGCCAAGATGTTGGCTGAAGAAAACTGCCAAGCGTTAGGGATAAGTTTCATCAACAAATGCTCAGGTGATCAGCAGGACCAACTACCTGATATAGACCATCAAAGGGAGCCCCCATTGGCTCGATGTCCTTGGTATAAGGATGTCATATACTTTCTGCAGGAGCTGCAGCTTCCAGACGGCCTGCAAAGAAGAAAAGCAAGAGCTCTAAAGCTCAAAGCATTCAGATACTGCTTGATCGATCAGGTGTTATATTGGAAAGACCTGCTCGGGGTGATTTTAAAATGCATAAGTCCGCCAGAGGCCGAGATGATTGTGGCTGAATTTCACAGCGGCCTGTGTGGAGGGCACCATTTCTGGAGAGCCACAGCCCACAAAATCCTTAGGGATGGGTACTACTAGCCTACCGTGTTCACTGATGTCTACAAGAGGGTCAGAGCCTACATCAATTGTCAAAAAATTGCAGGAAAGCAGCAGCTCAGGTCTCTGCCGTTAAAATCGGTGGTGGTTTCAGGGCCTTTCCAGCAGTGGGGCCTAGATTTCATTGGAGAAATTCACCCTACTTCTAGTGGCCAGCACAGGTGGATCCTGACTGCTACAGATTTCTTTACCAAGTGGATTGAAGCTATCCCCACCAGGAGCGCTTCCCACAAGGTAATCATTGGATTCTTGGAGGACCTCATCACAAGGTTCGGCTGCCCAAATAAAATTGTCACTGATAATGCAGCCACTTTTGGATATGAACCACTAGCCAAGTTCTGTGAACAGTTTGGGATCAAATTGATTCACTCCACCCCATATTATCCACAGGGAAACGGTCTAGTGGAATCCTCCAACAAAAGCCTGATAAAGATCATCAAAAGGTTATTGGAAGACAACAAAAAGGCTTGGAATTCAAAGTTGAAATTTGCCCTATGGGCTGATCGGGTGACTACAAAGAGATCTATTGGTCTCTCCCATTTCCATTTAGTCTACGGGGCCGAAGCCGTCTTCCCTTCTCAGCTGGCCATTCCTGTAGCGAAATTCCTCCAGGATTGTCAGGAAGATCCCAATGATATGATCAGAAGGATTCATCAGCTAGTAGAGGTCCAACAGGCTAGAGAGCAGGCAGTGGATAGGATTCAGGACCATCAGCAAAGGATCAAGTAGGTCTTCGATAAGAAAGCCAAGAAGGAGCGGTTCCAGATAGGAGACCTGGTGCTGAAATGGGATGCTCCTAAACAAGATAAGGGTAAACACAGCAAATTTGAAGCCCTGTGGATTGGGCATTTCAGGATCTCCGAGATTTTCTCAAATAACACATACAAGTTGCGAGATTTGGAAGGTGAAGAGGTTTTCAGCAGCCCAGTGAATGGGCATTTCCTGAAGAAATGTTTTGTCTGAGTCTCAGATGGCTCCTTTGTTTGTAAATATTGTCTTTTTGTTTCTTGCTTCGGTTTCGTTTTTATTTTGTGTCCTAATAATGACTCCATAGCCCAACAGCAAGGCACTGAAGCTGCAAAAATAGTCCTTAGAGAATCACAGGGACGACTCTATCCCCCATGGAGCCTAATGTTAGCAACAATTATGGTATCGGGGAACAAAGGTCTGCACGATTGCACGATAAGTGCCCAAGCGCAGCACACAGAGGAAACCCACTTGGGACCCGAGTCAAGCAAGCGAACCTGATCATGGACATGAGAAGCGGCGACAGCTCCACAGGAGGGCTTCATCGGCAATCGAGGAATCGCGAGTCCCGTGGACACAAACACCGTGTCATCGTGAATGTCGAAACTCCGATGGGGGGTTTGGCTACGGACACACGGAGACAGGTCATATGGATCGTGTTCTAGCCAGTAGGGGATAGCTCCTAGGAGGAGGGGCTCATCGCACATCGGGATATCGGAGATCCTGGAGGCAAGGAGTTCGCGCATCTCGAACTCGCGAATCCCGAATTCTCGAAACCCCGAAGCCTCATCACATATCTATCCCTTTCCGCCACGTCACATCCCCATGTCATGCCAACCACAGTTTTTCCCGGCCCCTGTGTTCCTCCACCTGGCTCATACACTTCGGAACCCATGAGTCCTGCCACTCGCATTTTCCCTATCGCTTTCCCTCTGCCACATCCATCCACATGGCCTCTCCTCATCCCTTATCCACACTGAGCATGTCAAGTCACCCTTGCCTGATCACCGTCCATTCACCACTTCATATCAAGCCCTCCAGTCATCACGACGGCCTCCACGTCTACCCTCTAGTCTCGCCATGAATTCTCCGAGCAGATCCAAATGGCAGAATGAGAAGGCCCCCATGTCCCGTAGGTACAGAGTCGACCGGGGCCTTTCCCGATCCCAATGAAACAATTATTGCAGCAGTTGATGGTGGTTGGACATCATTTCCACCATAAATGGAAAGTCCATAAATGACTGTAAGTTTGTCAATTCATTCACAGGTCCTTTTGGAGCGCGATTGCATCTGACTGAAGTTCATGACTGTCCAGAGACTGCAGGCGCAGTAAACATGCAGACATAATGTCTTCAATGCGATGTCTCGAATTGGCTTCTATGTTTTGCTCTAAGTATTTAGAGGAGTTTTCTGACATTTTGTAAGGATCGATGGTTGAGCAGAGCTCCCGGTTGTAAAAATTTAATGAAGCACTGATGCTCTGGTTATGTATAGACTTCTGAGACTTCTTGCCTTATGAATGCCAGTTTCTTTACATCTTTGTTATACTGCGTTAGAGTAGCTCGGAATTGGAGGATCCAATCGAGTTGTAGCTGTTATAGGATGATGTTGTAATGGATCACTATAATAGTTACGGAGTCTCTAATCGGTTCCTGTGATTTCCTTAATGCTGAATGACTTGGAATTGGAGGATCCAGTCAAGTCTTCTATTCAGTTTCTTGAATCCCTGAACCGGGAGGATCCTGCATTCAGAGTTTTTCCCCTACAAACCGATGTAAGCCTATTGCCCAGAGTTGTTTGTTCACCTTTCTTACTAAGTCTTCCACCTGCTCATCTTTTAATCAACTCACTGGCTGAAGTTAGGATTCCAGACCTCCTTTGTTCTTTATGTACAAGATCCAGTCCCTGAGTTAGAATGATATTTCCTTGAGTCTTACCTCCATTTGATCATCCCTTTAAACAAACCATGACATAAGACTGATGGGTGTCGGGCTCTGCTCCTGCAAGCAATCCGGGAGTGACTTCTAACGCTAACACATGGGAAGAGTTTGTTTGTGTCATCGCCAGTGGTAGTGCCACATCAATGGGACCCAAGGGTTAGAACCCCAGTCCCACTTGAAATGGGCTATGGTCAGTGGAGATATGGAGAGCCATGTTGTAACTATGTTGAACATAGGGAAGGCTCTCATCTCATGTACGTGGATGCTTAGATTTATACATGCGTAGGATGTGCACAATCATCCAATTGACGACTTTTGTTTGGTCATTTGTTTGGGGGTGAAAAACAGTGGATTTAGTGAGTTTGGTGTCCAACAGTGACCAGAGGCTCGACCAAAATGTCTTGAGGAACCTGTTGTTCCGGTCAGAGATGATGGCCTGTGGTATCCCAAAATGGACCCACACTCGTTTGAAGAGGAGCTTGACAATATCTGCCACTATGATGTTCTTCTTGTAGGCTTAGGACGACCATCCTCGAAAAACGATCAATGACCAAAAATACACAATCACTTCCTTGCTTGGTGGATGGAAGGCTAGACATGTAATCCATCGAGATGGATTCCCAAGGCTTCTCGGGGGTATGAAGAGGGGTGTATAATCCTTTCTTCTTGATGGTTGGCTTGGAAATGGTACAGGAAGTGCAAGATCTGATATACTTGTCGACATCCTGTCAAAGTTTTGGCGAATAAAAATGTTTATAGATATATACCATAGTTTTCTCCACACCAAAATGTCCTGCTATTTGACTGTAGTGGGCTTCCTAAATCAGCTTTGCACGCTCGATTGTAGGAACAAAGAGATGGCCCAGATGGCATAAAAGTTTGTCCTGAATGTGAAAATTAGTGACAATCGTGTCTGTACCCAAGAGATGATAGGTGGTGGCGAAGTTCGGATCTTGTTGATAAAGTTGGGGCCACTCAGATGCCTCATGTCCAAAGGAATGGAGCACAGTTGTGAGTTCAGCCACGGGAGGTCGACTGAGGTAGTCAGCGACACAATTTGTGCTTCCTGTCATATACTTGATGTTGAGATGGAACTGTTGTAGGTAGGTGGACCACTTCTGATGGCGCTCGTTCTGCAACTTCCCCTTTGTCTGTATGAATTGCATAGGCTTTTGATTAGTGTGGATGATCATCTCCTTTCCTAGAATGTAATGTTTCCATTGACGACGAGCTTGTAAAATGGAATACATTTCCTTGTCATAGGTGGGGTATTTCCAGACAATATCTGAGAGTGTCTCACTATGGTATGCCACTAGATGACCGTGTTGAGTGAGAACTGCACCTACAACATAGTCAAATACATCAATCTCATTCTCAAACGATTGTTGCAGATTAGGAAACAAGAGTATCGGAGTTGAGCACAAGTAATTCTTCAGATCACCAAATTCTCGTTGTTGTTCCTTCCCCCACATGAACTTTTCCCTACCACCTTCCTTGGTCACGTGGCTCAGGGCCCGTGCAATATGGGAGAATCCTAACACAAATCGTCGGTAGAAGTTGGCCAGTGCCAAGAATCTCCGAAGCTCGGTTAGTATGGTCGGGGTTGGCCAGTCACAGATGACTTGGATCTTAGCAAGATCAACATGTACCCCATGCTCATCAACAATGTATCCCAAGTATTGGACCCTGTTCATGCCAAAGAAACATTTTTCCAAGTTGGAATATAGCTTGTTTTGTCGCAGAGTGCTCAAAACCTGATGAATATGTTGCATGTGCTCCAACCAAGTTCTACTAAATATGAGGATGTCATCCAAATATACCACCACAAAAGAGTTGGTGAAGGGTCTCAATACATCATCCATCAACCTCATGAAAGTGGCTAGTGCATTTGTTAGGCCAAAGGGCATGACCAACCATTTGAAGAGACCTTCTTTAGACTTGAAATTTCTCTTCCAGACATCAGTTGGCTCGATGGGAAATTGGTGGTAACCATACTTTAGGTCAATCTTGCTGAAGAAATTTGCCCACTGATTTGGTCAAGACGATCATCAGTCCTAGGAATTGGGTACTGGTTTCTGACTCTGACTTTTTTTAATGCTTTGTAATCAATGTAGAGTCGCCAGGTCCTGTCCTTCTTCTACACCAGTACAATCGGGCTTATGCAAGGGGAGGAGTTGGGTCTGATGTGCCCCTTTTGAAGAAGCTCTTAGATCTGACGCTTGATTTCATCATTTTCCATCAACGAGAAACGATAGAATGTTCCATTAGGCAGAGGTGCATTCGGGGTTAGATCAATTGGATGCTTGCTTGGTAGTGCGTCGGTACCCCGGTGGGTGAAGAGAATATGTCTCTGTATTCTTCCATGATCCCATCCACTTGTTTATGTTGCAAATACAGGCTCTGTGTAGAGGCCATGGATGTGGCGATGACCTTCTGCTTACTATGAGCACAGATCACAAAGAAGATGAAATTCTCAGTCTGTAAAATGACCTTACTACATTGCTTAGCAGAGATTAAGGAAATAGAGGTAGGCGACGCTACCTCTGGTATCCCGTACAATTGTCTACCCAAAGTAATAATAGCACTGTGGGGTCGAGAATCATACACAACATGACGCTTCCACAAATATGGTTTTCCTAAAAGAACATCACAAACTTCAAGGGGAGAAATATCACACAATACCTCATCTTTGAAAGGCTTGATGTCATAAGCCAGACAACACCATTGGATGACACAAAGATCTCTTCCTTGGCGAAGCTAGCTGATATTGTAGGGTTGTGGGTGCGGAGTCGTCGACAGGTCCAACTGCTTGATGACCTATGATGAGATCAAGTTCTTCTTACTACCGCTATCGACAATGAAATGAAGTGGATCCCCCTTTACCCACATCTATGAGTGAAAGAGGCATTCCCCTTACTCTGGTTCTTATGGTTCGCTTGGATGGACTTTGGTGGTAGAGACGGTGGCACTAGGTTCAACATCGATAATCTTCTTCCCTCCTTATGGATTTGATTCGGAATCAGAATCGACCTCTGACTCGAAAGCCTTCAACTCGGCCACGAGTGACTTCTGGGAGCGACATTCTTCAATGTTGTGCCAAGGGTTATTATGGTATTCACACCATTTTCTCGTTTCCTTCTTCATCTTCTCATTTCCCTTCTTGCGTTGCAACTTGGATTGGTTGTCCTATGAGTGGCCATATTTTCTCTTTCCCTTGCTATGTGGGTTGGGGCCACTTTTTCCCTGCATTGGCTGTGATAATTTTGCATATCCAAACTCTCACCTCTTCTGCTTAAATTTATGCTCAATCTTGACAGCATATCTATAAGCCGTACCCAATGAGGTGATGTCCATAAAATCCATTTATGTTTGAATGTATCTATGCAAAGAATCACGGTATTTGAGAAACAGATGTCGCCTAGAGTCTTTGATACCCAACTTGGTGCGTAGGGTATGGAAAATATTGGTGAAATATGGTACTGTCTGGTCCCTTTCTTGACACAGGGTGGTCCATCTGGTGTATTGGTCCTCATAGCTTCCAAGAGGGTAGTATTTTTCTTTAATGTCATCTCGGAAGGAATCCCATGTAGGGGGAACCACTGAATATAATAAAACACAGAGATATTAAGAACAACACAAATATCGAGTGAACAATATCTTCTATTGAATAAATGAAATAGGTTGAAACTGTAAAACTATAGAACTGAAACACTTGCTCGAATGGTGGTAGCTATCTCTGAGAAGATATGTGGTTGCTACGCGCATCCATCTGAGCATAATAATTACAATGAGGCTCCAGAGGCCTTTTTTTAACATTACTCATGAATTCCAAAACCCTAGACATCCAAAAACCTAACCCTAGGAGGTGAAACTCCAAAAGTTATGTGGGCCCCTGTGGGTAAGTTGGTATCTCAACTTCTAGAGGTCGTAACTTTTGCATACGACCTTTGTTTTAGGCGCGTGATATCTCGTTGGAAATTTCTTTCAGAGAAATACGCATTATGACATCAAACTTTGACTCCGTCTACAGTTTGACTGCGACGAGCCAGAAAAACACTGCTTAAGGCCCCAAAACGGCCTTGGAAGTATAACAAGATCTCCTGACATGAAAACATACAAAATAATCCAGTTGGATTAAGTGGGAGGCCTCCAGTATCCACCTAGAAGATGTGTAAGGCTTTAGAAAGCACCAGAAGTGTAGAACCCACAATTACAAAGAAGTACATACAACGTGTTGAACTAAAAATTGTCAAGAGGAGCCAGTTGGAATAGGTGGGTGACCACCAATATCCACCTGGATCAATAGCTCTGTAATATATTGGGCTATACCAGTCATATTTTTTTGTGTATTCACAATATCTAGTCTTTTTTTTTCTCATATTCCTTCTTTATCGTGAAATTGATCGGCCATAATGTTGCTTGTATGGGATTTCCAATGCCCCATGTTTCTCCTCCTCTTTTCTATTTTTTTGGATTGAGGATGGTATTAATTTCCATTCAAAATATGATTGGTAACCTTGAGGGACTCAATGAGATTTGATCATGAGACTTCCTTGAAATTTTGCATAAGAGCATCTATGAATAGAGATAACACTTGAAGCTAAATTTGGGTGGTTACACTACTTAAAGACAAGAGGTGTGTTTTTATCTTATGGTATGTGAATAAAAACAAAGGATCTCTTGAAAATTGGCATTCACACAAACCATTATTATTTTCCATGTGCACTTCGACACCCCTACCATGAAAATCACTAAAATTAGTTTAAGCAAGAAATAAGTCAAGGAATAGAATGTAAAGTGAACGATCTTAGAAAAATTTAGTGTAAATTCACCGATATATGAGGAAATATTTGGCATTCACATTTGTTGCTTCTACCCCACTTCTTCTCATCGAATACCATGATGCCCATGCAAAATGCCCTAAAATTCTTAGATGGAAATACTCCTAGATCTCCAATCCAACTTTTGGAATGGTTTGTAACTTTGTTGGTGTTCTTTCATATTGTAATCGATCTAATTCCTAAAACTATAATCTTAGCAAATAATAACTACAATTTTAGGGTTTTGTGGCATCTTTGAATCAACCTAGAACCTCAAATTTGTAAATTGAGAAACAGATTTGGAGGTTTCAACAATTAATTGTTTGTTACAATCCAAGGAAGGTCAATGAAGCCTCCCTAATTCCACATTGAGTGTATCCCTAATCCTATTTTCCTCCTATGCTCAAAACATGAATTGTGACTTCCATTTCTCAATAGACATTACTTCTCGGTCACATTGCAAAATAATTCATATTTCATTTTCATCATTATTTGAACATGAATTTCCACCATGAAAATCTAAAGTTAATCTTACCCATTCATGTTGAAGACAATACAATAGTATTATTCTCACCATAAAAGTTAATCTCATTTGTTCATGTGTAAAAGAATATTATTATTCTCACTCATGTTGGGAAAAAATTATTCCAATTTTTTTTTATATAGTATATTAAAACTTCAAGACATGTTTAAGTCTAAACTTAAAAAATTAAATTGATGAACTTGCTAGAAGGTGCTTAGCTACAACAAATTATAACTTAAACTGATTTTGATGACAACTACTAACATACCAACCTTGGAGAATGAATTGGCATCCATAAAAATTAATATATATTTTAATAAAGTTTGCAATCTAAATATGCATCTTGAAATTTGGTGGTCAACTATAATGTTTACGATAGAAAAAGTGTTTAACATTAACAAATTTAAAAATACAATTATACAATTCGGATTATTAACCTATTTTAAAGGTATAAATATTTATAAAAATATAAAATATTTATTAAATAAATTAATATTCTTATAATAAAATAAATTTATAAAAATATATGATTTAACACCTAATTTAAATGACTATAAGAAAACCTATCCCACATATCTATTTATATTAAAAAAAAACCTCTTATATCGAAACATAAAAAAAGATTTTTTGTGATTTTGGTTAAACTTTTTACAACAAAAGTGATTTTGTATTAAAAAATCACCAAACTATTAGTTTATGTCTATATTTAAAAACTATTTTATAATAATCTTTGCTCCACTCTAGTTATCTCCAATTTCATCTATTAGTTAGTTCAATGAGTGATGGATTAGATTCTGAAGTAGCATAAAATTAAAGGTGTTAGTTAGTTATTTTATGAAATGGTTTTTTAGTTGGAATTTGACTATATAAATTTACATGAAACATTACTTTTTATTGTTTAAAATCCATTTTTAATGTAAAATTGGATTCATGCTGAAAAACTCTTAAGATATAAGGATTCTACAAAAATAATCACTCAAATTTACTAACTCAACAATTTATTGTCGAATATCCCAAAAAAAATCATCATTTCTTAGAAATTTCTAAAAAATCATCTTTAACATAACCACACACAATAACAAGTGAAATTTCTAAAAAAAATTCATGAATCTCAACAATAATGCACTTAGATCTAGGTTAGTTTACCCCATAGAGCCCATAACAAAGGGAACACGCAAATAGGAAAATATTAACTTTGTAAAAGTAATTTAAAAAAAGGTGTATTCTCAGTTTATATCTTTGGATCTGACAAAAATGATCATATATTGAAAAACCAGAAACCTTTTCAGGTGAAACTAAAAATGTTTCAAACTGAAAGAAGTGTTTTGAATGCAATGGAACAATTCTCTCAGCCCATAAATGCACATAAATAATAGAACCCATAAATGGGCAACACTAGTTTGAATCTTGATGTATAATGAGAGCAAGTCTTCAAACATTCTTTGATACCATGTTCCACAAAATAGTGATACCATGTTCCACAAAATAGGGTATTCTCACACAGTATAGTTTTTTACAATTGATCATCAACAAATGACCTTCCACCTTCTTTAAATAGATATCATGAACTAATTAGGTGCTAAATCATGGATCACTATAGCCATTAAAATCTAAAAAAATATAAACTATGGAATCATTCTATGTCTATAACATATAGTCATACTTAGATTACATAACTACAAATATATACTAAAAAACACACAGGTAAAGATATATTATACCAAGTTGAATTTAACATACTCTGACACATAGCACCAAAAAAAATTATTACATGTATGTGTAGTCCCAAAGATCAAGATATAGATGATGTGATGACCCATATTGACTCAAGGGTCATGACTCAAGTTTTTAGATCTATTGTGCTGGCACTGTTCAAATTGGCTGCACTAAAGGCATGGGCTTGAGGAACCAGGTTGTTAACTGCACTTCCCACTTGCCACACATGATTGACAGCGGTTTTATTTGAAGGAAGCGTGAGTGTTGCAAATATTGTGATATGACCAGTGCTTTCATAGATGGCACTCTTGTCGCTCACTGTGATGCTAATATTAGAGGGCGACGGGGGACTTTGAGACATGAGATTGTAAGTATAAACTACCGCTGATCCATTGGTGTTCTTGAAGGCAATCAAAGCCTGTGTGCCAACCATTGCTGTAGCCGTTGGGTTTATGCCCCAACCCACCCATCCAGCAGAGGCCGCAGGAGTGGCTCTGAAGGCGATGTCGATTGACCCATTCGTAGGAAAATAAGTCCATGACAGAGCAGCATTTAATGTAGACAGATCGTTGCAGCTAGCATACGATTTGCTCGCACCCCCGACCGTGAAGGATTTAAGGCAAGTCTGTGCCGATGCTTGCCAAGCCAATATCACCACCACGGCAAAACCCAACACCACGGAATAATTACCCATGTTTGCAAAATCGATCAAATTCTCAGCAGCAGCACACTCAAACGCATAAATCTGCTTGGGTTATTAAAAAACACAAATAAGCTTTAAATGAATAATAAACCCCAGGTTCTGAAACTTGAACTGGTGGCGAAATGGGTTGATTCCAGAGACAGGTGAAGCCCGAGATGATGAAACGTGAATGAAGAAAGGTAGACTGGTTGTCTTGTAGGACAGGAGGAGGCGCGGGTTGCAATAAATAGAGAAAGAAGTGAAGTTAATTGCGAAGAAATGGCCGTGTACAGGTGGGAGAGATTGGGCCGATCGACGACTGATAAAGAATGGAAAGGGGAAGGAAAGAGCAGCCGAAGAACGCGTCCGCCCACCCAACTCACTCGCTGGTTGATTCATTCAACCATGGAAGGAAGCTCCCGTTTTGACCAATTCCAACGGCCAATGAACGACCCAGGCGAAAGCAGAAGCGCAAGGCTGCTCTGAGATTCTATTTTAATGGAAGTTTCGATGGGATTGATTTGTTCCTTCCTTCTTATCTCATGTCATCAGCATGCAGACAATTCATGGATACGTTTACTTCGCAGGTTCCACGTACCATACCAAACCAGGACGTTGCTCTCTATTATTTGCCACCTCTGCACAAAGAAGATAGGTCGTGTAGGAGAGGGTTTGTGCTATCAAGCTTTCATAGGGATACTTTATTTATTATTTCATTTATTTTTTATCATTGTTGTTTTTTTCTAATTAAGACTACTTTATTTTTATTAATTAAGAAGATTTTACTTTTTTATTATTATTTAAGAGATCATCTAACACCTCATCACACTTTCTTCATTTAAAATTATATACAATGAAATACATCTAAATATATATAAAATACATCTAATTATGTATAAAGTGTATTTCATTTATTTTGTATCATTGTTGTTTTTTTCTAATTAAAACTACTTTATTTTTATTAATTAAGAGGACTTTATTTTTTTATTATTATTTAAGGAGATCATCTAACACCTCATCACACTTTCTTCATTTAAAATTATATACAATGAAATACATCTAAAAATATATAAAATACATCTAACTATGTATAAAGTATATCTCTTGGTAATGTGGAGGTGTTATTTTGCATATTTCAAAATTTATTTATTTAGAAATACATTTCATTCTTAGTGAATAAAGTTAATAATAGAAGATATTTTTTCTTAAATGTTGTTAAGTTCTTATTGTTAACAATTAATTTATGTTGTGGGGTGGTAGGAGTGGAAGGGGTCATCATATGCCCACGAGGAATCCAAGTTCTCTCTTTTCATTGGAATCTGGGCATTGCTACTAATAATCAAGCCGAAGCCTATGCCCTGTACCAAGGCCTACACCTCACCAAAAGCCTGAACATCCACTCCCTTTCGGTAATTGGGGACTCCAAGATAATCATAGGACATGTACACAAAGGGTCCCACCCCCCAAACCTTCACTTAAAAGCCATTCTCCAACGAATTTCGACAACATTCAATCTTTTCCACAATCTCTCCTTCTTCCATGTCCTCAGATGAAATAACCAATTGGCCAATGCCCAAGCAAATCTAGAAATTGCCCTGGAACAAGGCTCGTTAGTGGTTAACGAACTTACTTGTTACAAGCCCATCCCATGACTTTTAACCCCTGGCAGTCAGCACCTCTACCCACTCAGCGCGACATGGCAATTTGGGTCTTGGTCTGGGTCGCGCTTCCAACTGGTCATAAAGCCCTTCCTATGTCAACGATACCTTACCACCCTCCCCCTCATCTCAGCGCATGGCACTGAAGCTCCCAACAGCTGCCCCACCTTTCCTATCGACACCTAGGAACCCCCCCCCTCACCTCAACGTGTGTCTTGTGGCACCTTATCTACTTCTCCCCTGACTTGGGAAGTCATTTCGACGTCCCTTTGGCAACTCCTGCACGTGGAAGCGAAGCATGGAGCGAGATGATCCTGTTTAGCATGACATCAAGAGCGTATTGTGCATTGATTTCAGGCGATGTGAAGTGTACCAGGATCAGAAGAGAGCATGGCTGCAACTCATGGCTAATTTTGTGAAATTGGTTAAGTGCTCTGAATCAATTAAAGGTGATGGCGCATATCATAGCAGGAGAGGTTCATCTCGTTGGTATTCTCATTCCTGAGCAGATCCAAGCAATGTCCACACCTCATCTGCACACTGACACTTGCGTAATTCATGTAGAGAGTGCAAGGAATTTAGGCAAGATGAACATGCAAAATCAGAGAAGGTTTCAGTGGAAGAGCATGATGAGCTAGTAAGCACGGTGCAGACTCTTCAATTACAGCTCAGGGCTCTTTCAACACAAGTTTTATCCATCACAAAGATTACCATTAAGCACAGGGGTGAGAAGCAGAGAAATAGGGATGAGTGTGAATCTTTAAGACAACAGATAGAGGAGCTCCAATTGGTGGTTGGAACTGCATCGCCCATGGCCTCTCCGAATACCTTCATTTTCGACGAGGCCTCCTTGCCTGGACCACTCCCGCGTGTGGATCTCAACCTGCGACCTCCAACAGAGGCAGGATTATGTGCACCGGATCATACTAAAATCTAAGTGTATGTAGTGTTTCTTTATGCTTTTACTAGGATCTTTTTGCATGGTTTTTACCATATCAGCTAAAATCGACTTTAGTGTTTTAGTAAGCATTACCCGTGCTCTTCATTTCCTACCTGGAGAATGCAGGGGAGTGAATTTTGAATTTCACAACTATTGTAACACAGACTATGTACTCTTCATGCGTTTCCTCACAGTTATTTAATATAATTTTTGCCCAGTTTCTGTTAAAAAAATAAAAAAATAGTTTTTGAAGAACCTCAATCAATTCATGAAGAGCTAACATGTCATGTAACTCTCCTCTCTAATATTCAAGCTATATCCAATTGATTAATTTGAAGGACACATGGAGTTTAATACACTTATGTGTAAACATAAATTATGAGATTATTTAATAAAATCTCTCTGGGTGCAACTACATATTTAATCACCGTAACTTTATGAAGAATCTCAAACAATGTTTAATGAAGAATCTCAAATAAGGCATGTCACACAACTCTCCTCTCTAACATTCAAGTTATGTTCAGTTGACTAATTTGAAGGACAAGGAAGTTAAAGTTGATACACTCAAGATTATTTAATATAATCTCTCTAAGTGCAACCACATATTCCATCACCAATTCAAAATAACTTCATAACTTAAAAAGAAAAAAACTCTTCAAAAATAAATACTTAACTTAAAAAAACTCTTCTAAATAACCCATAATTTAAGAAAAAACCTTCAAGATAATACCATAGCTAAAAAAGCATTCACAAACTTGCAATAAAATAAAATAAACATCATGTAAAAATAAAATTTAGGTTAACAATAAAATTTATTACAAACTATAAAGGCTTAAAGTCGTATCCTTTTGAAGAAATATTCAAGATAATCCAGTAACTCGAAAAAAACATCCACAAATTCGCAATAAAATAAAATAAAACATCTTGCAAAAATAAAATTTATTACAACCTATAAAGGTTTAAAGTGGTATCCTTATTAGTCCCCACCAAAAGCCAAGAATCTAGCCATGATTTGTAGTTGAATATCCCAACAATGATTTGTAGTTGAGTATCTATTAGTTAATCGATTCGTCCTTGAGTATCCATTAGTTAAGCTTTGACTAAAAGTATTTTATATTGTGCAATGTTGTATATAGGAAAAATAAAATAATTATTTTCTTACAATATTTTAAATTATTGTTATAATGAATTCTATTAGCATATTGGCTAATAGGCTCAAAGTCTTAATAGGTTCAAAGTTTTATTGTGGATTTTTTTATATAAACCAAGTTTTATGACCTAAATTTTAAGTTTTGAGCTTCTTATATAAGCTAAGTTTTATATCCTAGGTTTTAATTTTTTATATTTCCCATATTCTTTTAACTAAGTTTTATGTTCTGTAAATATACTACAATGACCTATGTTTTAAGTTTTGAGCTTCTTATATAAGCTAAGTTTTATAGCTTAGGTTTTAAATTTTGATACTTCACATATTCTTTTAGCTAAGTTTTATGTTCTGTAAATATACTACAATGACCTAGGTTTTAAGTTTTGATATTGTTGAGATTCTTCTTATATATGCTAAGTTTTAGCTAATTTTTATGTTCTACCTAAGTTTTATGTTCTATAAATATACTACAATGAGTTGTGTTGTTAGTGAATTAAATATTTTTCTTTATCAATTCATCGCCTTAAAAAAAAATTCAATGCATTAAATTTTGTAAATATATTACAATTAATGATTTGTGTTGTAAATGAATTAAATCTTTTTCTTTATCAATTCACCACCTTAAATTAAATTTCAGTGCATTGAATTCTGTAAATATACTACAATGATTTGTGTTGTAAGTGAATTAAATATTTTTCTTTATCAATGCACCACCTTAAAGAAAATATCAATGCATTCTTTCAGTGCACTGACATGCATAGTGTTGGGCAGCGGAAGCAAAACATAGCATAAAAAACAGAGCATCAACAAACAAGATTAAAATGAGAGCATCAATCACGCAATTGACATAATGATTTATGTGGAAACCCAATATGGGAAAAAAACACGGGAAATGATAATCGATATTCTTATTATTCAAGGGAGAATTACAATAGCCAACCCAGGCATACAACCATCCTCTCCTCTCATACACACAACACCTCAGTATTGCGTCTTGCTCTCACACACTCACTACACATTGCACTCTCACCTCTATGGGTATGCTCGTATCTATAGCATCTCTCAAATAGTTAGACTAATTGATTATAATTAGATCCACCAGTTACACAATCTGTTCACAAAAGAGTGCATGCATGCACATTCCTAACATAGTTGCATGCATGTGCATGTGACCGCATGGGAAATTCGTTGGCATATTTCCAACAATATCCACCTTGACAACAATTTACCTGATATATCATTCCCTTAATTCATCACCTTTTCTGCAAGCCAAGAGAAGCCAAACACCATCACAGCTCCACAACTTCTCTAACAATATTGTTACATCAACATGCTTGCATGATTCACTCCAATATGGACCATTATGTCTCCATTAGTAACCTATTTAATAAACCTATGAACTTGTCCAAATCTCATGAATCATAACCACAGACAAAATCACTACAACCACTGTAGGTGATACTTGTGCTTCTGTGTTTGAAGCACCCATTTCCATGCTCTTCACTTGGTTTTTCCACGTGTCTACTGACAACACCAACTACATGTGAAATGTTTACTATTTCCCATAGCAATCATCAAACTTCCTACTAGCATATAATACTCGAGACATATAACCCTTTTCTTCTTCATTCGTTAGGACATAAACCTGAAGAGAACTTACAATGGAAAGCCAAAGGGATTTTATGGGTTTCACATTATTCATACTGAATTTCCTGAGTATCTTCACCACACACTTTTGTTGTGATAACCAAGCTTACCATGTTTCCTGTCTCTATGTATTTTCATGCCCAAGATTTATTTTGATGCTCCTATATCCTTCATAACAAACCTCCTAACCAACTGAGCCAACCTATTGACCTCAACCATGCTTGTGCTTGCTACAAGCATGACATATAACACCAAGATAATGAATATACCATAAACACAATGGTTATACTCACTTCTTGTAAAATTTGTCTCACCATGAAGGAATCAAACATCTTGTACCATTTTCCTGGCATGATTCAGGCCATACAATAATTTTTTAGTTTGCAAACAAATCTTCTGTTGCAATTTTGAACTAACTGTTCTGGTTATTCCATATACATCCCCTTATCCAAAAAACTCCATGTAAAACAATTTTAACATCTAGTTGTACTATCACAACCAGTGCTAACACAACATGAATAGAAACAAGATTTTAACAACTAGTTAGAAACTTTCATGGAAATCAATACCTTCAAAATACCTTTATGCTACCAGCCATGCATTGAACCTTTCATATTTTACTATGTATGATTTTATAAAAGGATATTCATCAAACATTGCATCTTTGTCCATGATGATTCTGTGGGTAGTAGGATCCCACAGTCTGCACCCCTTAACATCATCACCATATCAAAGATATACCTATTTGATATGGGTCCTACTTAGAAAGATGATAAAAACCCATAAGCATCACAACCGAATAATTTTACATTTGAGTAATTACCAGATGACCTATTCATACCTCTTCCTAAATATTCCTGTCTTTTGCAACCGATGGTGACCAAGTTACCAGATAACACAACCGCTTATGTCCACAACTATTGTTGCAACTTGGCATTACTGAACATGCCTATTTGATCCCAGCTCCCTTGCAATACTTTCTAAGTTCCATGGATATGAACTTACCTTCATCATATATTCTCAAACACTTGATTGAATTGCCAACACATTAGACTTTCTACAAACCCACCTTTCTAAACTGGACACACTACTCCACCTCAAACTTTGAATTCGAACAACCTTGACCAAGTCCGACCAAGCCAACCAATTAATCCTTCACCGCTTACCTCCATGCCCATTTACAATGGAGTTCACCAATCATTTTATAGGCTTCATTACATGCAATCCATGGACACAATAGAACAGGATACCCAAAACACATGGACCCGAAAAACCACCTGATTTGACCTAAAAATAGATTTAACTCATTAAATCTTTCACCGAGTTAAGGCTAAACATACATGCCCCCCCCCCCATGTATTACCCCAAGGCCAAGCCCCTATTGAATTATAATTTTTCTTATAGGTCGGTGATCCGAGTGATTATAAGTTGAGGAACTTATGTATTTATTAAGCTGGTGAGTCGGATGCCAAGGCCATGAACCCAATATTTTGTTTGTATCTGTAATTATGCAGATCATTAATAAAAATATAAACATTGTTGTGTGTAGACTGACCATGAAGAAGAGTTATGGGGGACTAAGCTCCAAAAGGTAGGGTAATGAAGGGGGGGCTAAGTATTTGGGCCTAGGGGCTAAGTTAGGGGGCTTACCTCTAGAGGAATAATATTTTAATATTATTTACTAAAAACTAAGGTGGGCATAATATGTTTTGTTATCCTAAGTTCCTGGTGGCCGGGGACGTAGGCTAAATGGAGCGCATGCAGCTCCAGGAAGACAAGTGTCGACCTGGGATCATGCAGTTAAAACATGAATCATTAGTTGTGTTGGGGGTTCACTTGCCATTCTCAAACCACTATCTAACCGTGAATCGGGAGAATCCATCACGAATCTCTAGAACCAGTAACCCGTGAGTCAAATCATGATGGTATTCCGCTGGTCATTCGGCCATCCTCCGCCTAAGTTCGTGAGTCATTATTCCATCCTCCATTTGAACCCAAGACCTCTGCATCTACCCTGTGCATAACCTCGCACATATGAGAAACCATTTGGGGAGGGAAAGTATGACCTATGTGTCCTGTGAACCCAGGTTTATCCACACTACAAATCCGAGTTCGTGCCTTAAACGTTTGGGGTTGCTTCCTTGTGTTCGCCTAAGTCGTGTTGTGTATTAGTGTTAGGTTGTTTCCATTTTCGGTGTCCATAATTGTTTCATGTTGTTGTTGTCACTCGTATGCTAGTTGAATGTTGTTGCAGTCTTTCTTAGGAGATTAATTGAAGAAGTAGGTTGTCAGGCCTGTGAACAACTCTCCCAGGTGAGAGAGTCTGCTGGGAAGTGAGTTCTCCTGGAAGGGAGTCCTATAGAAGCTATAGTACTATGAGACTTCTGGTCCAGCCTGTTGCTAAAGCCCAAGGTAAGGGAGGTGTATTGGCCAATGGACTTGTAGTAGTAAAGGTGTACTCTCCTGGAGTGGAGTAGGCATGTGGGGAATGAGGGTCTGTGGGTTGTGGGTGTAAGTGGCTCCTGGGATAAAAGATCCTTCCTGTTTCTTTGCACAACTTCCTTGTTGTCCTTGCCAAGCCTAGAATTCCCTTGCCCGATAGAGTTTAGTCCCAGCTCAGGGGTGACCTACTGCTGAGAGTGATGAGCAGCGCGATCTAAGGCTAGGAGGTTCGTGGAAGGTCTGCACGCAGTTGGTGGATTTAGTCCAGATAAAAGATAAGTATCATTTCTATGTTTAATTATGTATTTTATGCATGTTTGGGTTACTTGAAATGTATCATGTGTTCCGTTGCATGTGGACTTATTGTTAATCTCAATTGCACCTGTATTGTAGCAGTAATTCTGTGTTAATTTTTTTAAGCTCATTAAAATGCATGTTATATATATATGTGTGTGTGTACGATTCCACGTGGTAGTGTTACCGGCCTGATGAAAGGCCAGGTTGTTTGGGTAGCGTTATCAGAGTTTAGTGAAGTGTCATGTTGGTGGCATTTCTCGACCTGTTGGTGGTTGGGGATGTTACAATATGGTATCAGAGCTATGGTTTCGACATTGAGCCTGGATGGGCCATGTTAGTGGTTAACGAAACAAAGTTTTCAGAGTGAATTGTTGTCGAAAGGGAAAAAAATTGAGGTTCATAGAGTCCCTGGGTGCAAGGAGTGCGTCGACAGAGTCTTTGACTCAAAAATCTCGGGAGAAATAGATTTAGTTTTCTCGTGAAGGGATGTAAATATCTGCTGCAAGGAGTGCACAGATCCGAAATTCGACTAAGTTTCGAAGAAACCCTCTAAGAAGAAAGGGGTTTGAGAAACGAAGCTCATGAGGAGGAGCGACAACAGTCGTTAGATCTGTTGTTGGAAGGAGTCTGGACCATTAGATCCGTGTCTAGGAAAGCAAAGGAGAGTGCTGAGGAGGAAACATATCCCAAGCCATCGGATCTAAGCGCAAAGGATCAACAGTCGTCTGATTGAGGTTGAAAGGTGGCGCAAGATCCACAACTCCGGAGCGAGAGCACTTCGGAAGTTTTTTGATCGAGGAGAAAGAGAAATAGCAGATGTAGATCTTGGTCGTTGGTCACTAGAGGGCTACGTGTCAGTAGATCTGAGACTTTGCAGAAAGTCACTTTGGAGGATTTCAAGTGTGGAGTGTGACAAAATCTCGAAGTCCCGAAGGTCGAAGTAGATCGCAATCATCTGTTGTGAAGGAAACGTGTCAAGAGATCATGTACTTTGGGTGGAAGTACTTCGTGAAGAGGAAAGTGCTCTAAGTTTGAAACTCCTGAAGACCGAAGTGCCGAAGACACTCATAGCCATTGATCATGAAGGAGGACACGCGTCGGTAGATCATGAACTCTGGGGAAAAACGCTCCGGGAAAAAGCGAGTGTCGAGGAGTTGAAACTCCTAAAGTCCGAAGCTCCGAAGTCCCGACGACTCGAAGACCCGGAACTCACACACCTGAGGTTCCATAGTGAGTTTTCGCCGTCGGATGTTAAGTAGACGTGGATGGATGATCCGCCCTACTTCATGAGTTCAGTAACTCGGAACTCCGAAGATATTGTTGTGTTGTGCTCTGAAAATTTTTGAAGTTGAAGGCCTGAGTAGGCACCTTTTGATCTAGTGCTTGGTCACGACCCATGGTCGTGTAGGTTGGGGAATGAGAGGAAGGGGCTAGCGCCTGAAAATTATTACAGAGTAGAGGAAATCTCGGAAAGAAAATGAAATCTGAACG
Source organism: Picea engelmannii (assembly GCA_009831015.1). Lineage (NCBI taxonomy): Eukaryota > Viridiplantae > Streptophyta > Pinopsida > Pinales > Pinaceae > Picea > Picea engelmannii. Next base: position 497,814 of record ML788439.1, read on the forward strand.
TTTTTCTTAAATCAGATTGGTTTATGAATGTTGTGGGAATTGTTAAGGACTGATGGCTTGAAAAATTCCAGTTGACTACACGTTGTGTTTACAGAGTTCAACAAGTGTCAAGACCGCAGTGAATTTCCACTGAGTGCAGATAAATGGAGGAGGCACAAATTGCTTCCAATTCATAGAATGAAGTAAAAGGAATGGATGTCCATTTAGGAGTGGAAGAATCGAATTCCAATGGGCATGGAGGAGAGATGGACAAGGAAGAGCATATGATGAAAATCATTGAACGATTGTAGAAAGATTCCCAGGCTCACCGAGATGATAACAAAAATCTCATGAAAGCCAGGGATAAACAAGGAAAATTCAACTTGAAGTTGATGCAGAGTCTGGAAAGAATTGAAAAGAAATTGGATAAGGAGAGTGACTCAAGAAAAAAAGGTAGTCGCAAGAACCCTGAGAGGAAAAGAATATCAAGAATCATTAGCAGGCATCATCATCACTCCCCAAAACATTCCAATAAGGAGGAACACAGTAGTCCAAGCCCATCTCCTACCAGAAAGCATAGGAGATCTGGAGTGGATGAACTGAAGGGTGAAATGAACAAGATTAAACCTCCTACTTTTGACGGAGAACACAAGAAAGATGAATATGATGAGACTTGGCTACTGGGCATGAGGAAATATTTCCAACTGCACAACTATTATTCTCATGCAGAGGGAAGGATTTCCATTTACCATCTTAAAGGAAAGGCATCCATATGGTGGGAGAAGCTTGTGCAAGTACATCACATCAGAGAGAAGAATGTTACTTGGAGGGAGTTTAAGAAAATTTTTGAAAATAAGTACTTAACTAAGAGATACTACGACATAAAGATGAAATAGTTATTTGAACTCAAGTTGGGCAGCATGACCATTGATGAATAAGAACGAAGGTTTTTGGAATTGTTGAAGTATGTTCCTTTCATCAAGGACGAGACTGTCAAAATTCAAAGGTATCTGAATGGACTGCCACCTTCCATCAGTGAAAAGATCCAGTATGATGACTCAAAGGCTATGGAAGAAACTATAAGGAGAGAAAAATGCTTATATGATCAAAAAAAAGAAAAGCCTACTTTCCGAAAAGCTTGGGAAGATAATAAGAAGTTTAAGAGGGAGCAGAGGAAAAAGGGAATCAAGCCACCATTTTCAGGAATATCCCTCAAGGACATCTGAGTTTTAGAGAGCCTAGGAAGGCTGAAGTAGGTGGACAAATTCCAATACAACCACCTATGGAACGTTGGGGTTGTAAAGGAAATCACAGGTACAAAGATTGTCCCCACAGGAATGAAAAATTGAGAGCTTTCCACAATGTTCAGTAGGCAAAAATAGTAGAGGACATGGGAAGTAGATTACCAAGGATCTACGCAACCCTGTACAACAAGCAAGAAGAATATCATTCGCACATGATTGAAGTGGAAGGTATGATCAACAACCATGCCTTTACTATTTTAATTGATTCAGGGGCTAGCCATAGTTATGTAGATCCTAGAGTGGTGGAAAGTTTTCAATTGTCAAGAAGCAAACATGGAAAATCTTGGTTAGTGCAGTTGGCTATAGGAACCAAGAGAAAGGTTATGGAATTGGTTAAGTCATATCCCGTGGACATGAACGGACTGAGCACGAGAGATGAATTGAACATTTTACCTTTAGGTTCCTATGAGTGTCTAATGGGTATGGATTGGTTGGACCAGCACCATGCCATATTAGACTGTCGTAACAAGGCATTAACTTGCCTAGATGAGGAACGGAATTGGAGAACAGTCCAAGGAATTCCCAGAGCAGTTGTTGTTAGAGAAATCCCATCAATGTAGCTGAAGAAGTGCTATAGGAAAGGCTGTCAATTATTTGCAGCCCACATGGAGGAAGCACCTAAGGATAAGGTGTCAAGTATTGAAGACCATGCAGTATGAAAAGATTTTGAGGATGTATTCCATGAAGTACTAGGACTACCCCTGAAGAGAGATATTGACTTTTCTGTAAATCTGATGCCCGAAGTAGCTCTAGTGCCGAAAAATCCTTACAGGATGAGTATGCCAGAGCTAAAAGAACTACAATTGCAACTTGAAGAGCTTCTAAAGAAGGGGTATATACGCCCAAGTGTGTCACCTTGGGGTGCCCCGGTCATGGTTGTGAAGAAGAAGGATGGGACATTGAGATTGTGCATCGATTTTAGATAGTTGAACAAAGTGACTGTAAAGAACAAGTATCATTTGCCAAGGATCGATGATCTCTTTGATAAGTTGAAGGATGCCAAGATATTCTCAAAAATGGATCTCAGGTCAGGGTATCACCAAGTAATAATAAAGGATGAATACATCAACAAGACCTCCTTTAGAACAAGGTATGGTCATTATGAATTCACAGTGGTGCCATTTGGGTTGTCGAATGCACCTGTTGTTTTCATGTGTTTAATGAATGGGGTATTCAGGAAATATCTAGACAAGTTTGTCATAGTATTTTTGGATGACATCGTGGCGTATTCCAAGTCGGAGGAAAAGCATGAACAACATCCGAGGATGGTGTTGAAAGTGCTAAGAGAGCACCATTTGTATGCCAAATTGAGCAAGTGCTCATTTATTCAAAAGCAGATCCATTACTTGGGGCATATCATTTCAAAGGATGGGATAGTCGTGGATCCTGAGAAGATAGAGGCCATCAGAGAATGGTCAACACCTAATAATGTGACAGAATTCTATATCCTTTATGGGTCTAGCTGGCTATTACTGAAGGTTCATTGTAAGGTTCTCAAAGATAGTTCACCCCATCACTTCCTTGCAAAGGAAGGAGAAGAAGTTTCAGTGGATTGAGAGAATGTGAGAAGATCTTCCAGCGATTAAAGCAGCTATTAACCAGTGCTCCAATCCTAAGGATTGCAGATACAAATGAGGATTTCATAGTATGTACAGACGCATGAAAATAAGGACTGGGAGGAATCCTCAGCCATAATGGATTTGTAATATGCTATGAGTCTAGGAAATTGAAATAGCATGAAACTAACTATGCAAATCATGATTTTGAGTTGGCGGCTATTGTTCACACTCTGAAGAAATGGAGGAATTTCCTCATGGGAAAGTGGTTTTAACTGAGGACAAACCATAATGATCTGAAGTATTTGTTTGATCAACCAACCTTGAATGATAGGAAGAGTAGGTGGTTAGAATTCCTTTGTGAGTATGATTTTTATATCAAGCATATCAAAGGAAGGGAGAACAAAGTGGTTGATGCACTCAGCAGGAGAGTGCATGAACTACATGCTACAACCATTAGCATGTACCAAACTAACATTAAGGGAAGAATTTTGGAAGCTACAAATGTAGATTTTTAGTACATGGAGTTGGTAGCAAAGCTACAACATGGTAAGATGCTACAGAAAGTGAAAAATTATAAATTAGAGGTTGATGGAATACTTCTGTACAAGAACATAATTTATGTACCTAATGTCCAAGACTTGAAACTTATGATTTTGAATGAAATGCATAATGTGCCTTATGCTGGGTACCCTGGATATCAGAAAATTGTGGTAGTAGTCAAGAGCCATTACTTTTGGCCAGGTATGAAGAAAGAAATTGCATAATACATCACTAGATGTATGGAATGCTAGAAGGTTAAAGCTGAGCACAGGAACCCAACAGGGTTGCTACAGCCTTTACCCATTCTTGAGTGGAAGTGGGAGGTAGTGACAATGGATTTCATCACAAGATTTCCCAGAACAGGCAAGCATCATGATTCAATCATGGTGGTGGTGGATAAGCTTATGAAAGATGCCCATTTTATTCCATTAAGGACTACTCACAAGGAAGCTAATGTTGTCGATATCTTTATGAGGGAAATAGCATGATTGCACGGTGTTCCCAAGACAATTGTGTCTGACAAAGACCCAAAATTCACCTCAAAGTTCTAGAAAGGGTTATTCAAGGGGCTTGGAATGAATCTAAACTTCAACACTGCTTATCATCCTAAATACGATGGGAAGAAAGAGAGTGTGAACCAAGTGATATAAGACATGCTAAGGATGTATGTGATGGAAAAACTATCTAAATGGGAAGACTACCTACACTTGTTAGAATTTGCCTACAACAATGGGTATCAAGCATCATTGAAGATGATCTTGTTTGAAGCACTTTACGGTAGAAAGTGCAACACTCCAATAAGCTGGGATAACCCAGCTGATAGAGAAGTGGTCGGACTAGAGTTGCTCAAGGAAATGGAAGAACAAATGTTGAAGATTAAGCAGAATTTGAAAGCTGCCCAAGACAGGCAGAAGAGTTATGCTGATAAGAATCGAACCCAGAGAGAGTTTAAAGTGGGAGAGCATGTTTTCCTGAAAGTGAAAGCTAACAAAAGTTCCCTGAAGCTGGAAAACTGTTCCAAGTTAGCAGCCTGATTTTGTGGACTGTTTGAAATCCTAGAAAGGATTGGACCAGTTGCACATATTCTTGCATTTCCTACATCCATGACTGTACATAATGTGTTTCATATTTCATTGCTTAAGAAATATATACTTGATGCTAACCATTTAATCAATTGGAATGTGATTAAGGTGGAGCAAGAAGGAGTCTTGCAGGTGCATCCGCTGCGTATATTGGACCAGAAAATCAATCAGCTCCGGAATCGAGCCATAGAGCTTGTAAAAGTCCAGTGGACATGGTACGGTTTTGAGGATGCAATATGGGAGCATGAAGATGCTATGCGGGCAGAGTACCCCCATCTTTTTGAATATTTTGGAAATATTTTTGTTGTTTTATAAATAAGTTGCACTGAGGACAGTGAAAAAATAAGGTGAGGGGATTATAATACCCCAAGGCCGAGCCCCTACTAAATTGTAATTTTTCTTATAGACCGGTGAGCCTAGTGATTATAATCTGGGGAAATTACATATTTATTAGGCTGGTGAGCCAGATGCCAAGGCCAGGACCCTAATATTTTGTTTGTATATGTAATTAGGCATATCATTAATAAAAATATAAACATTGTTGCATGTAGACCGACCACTAAGAAGAGTTATGGAGGACTAAGCTCCACTAGCTAGGGTAAGAAAAGCGGGGCTAAGTATTTGGGCCTAGGGGCTAAGCTAGGGGGCTTACCTCTAAAGGAATAATATTTTAATATTATTTCCTAAAACCTCAAGTGGACATAATATGTTTTGTTATCCTAAGTTCTTGGTGTTGATACTGAGAGGGGGGTGAATCAGTATCAAGTACAATTTAAAACCTTTTTCAACTTATACTTAAACCATTCAATTATATCCAATGAGCAATGAACAATAGTATAAGATTTACACCAATACACCACAATACACCATGCACAATATATGAGAAATAATCAATAGTTATTGTTCAAGGGAAGTAATGACTTCCAAAGGTAGCTACAAATTCCAAGTGTAAAGGGAGGGATAAACCTCCAAGAGGAAGATACAATCCTCCAATATCAAGAGAGAGTTGAACTCTCCATCCTTGCCCCTTCCTTCCGCCCAAGAATATACGAGAGATAATAAAACTTCTCATTAAATCATCACCATTAACCAACCATCACATAGAACCTGATAATGCTTCCTGAGACTTCTTTAATTTATACAATTATTCAATTATCGAAATACTTTGATCCTGTAGATAATATTATTCAGTTTATTCTCTTAAAATTCTCCAAGTTTCACTCCTTGAATCCTCCCCAAAAGGAAGTTATAGAGAGAATGGTAGACCTTGTTCAATTCCGGTTTATTCAGGAGACCGAACTTGTACATAATGCCCCGCGCTCAATATTTAACATCGGATTCTAAAACTCACACAAAAGAAACTAAAGTTTGTACTCTTTCCAATTCAATTCATCCCACATCATTTGGATTCTAGATGAAGAAGTTATGATGTTTTTACCTAGAACACATGTTTATTGACTAGCTTCAAGACTGGTCAAAAACTCTATCTTCCACAGAGTGTATCTCCATAATTATAGCGAATCAAGAGCTGAAACTTTTACCAAAGGTACCTTGATATGTCTTCTCAATACCATATCAATTTCACCATCTGAGTCGTTCTAGAAATTTTTTTTATAGAAAAAATGGTAAGATTACCTGAAAATAACATACCTTAGAACACATCACCAAAAGACTTCATCCTCCCTTGAAATCCAACCTTCTTTACTTCTGATTTCCTCTGAAATTCCACTTGTGTATCAAATGAATGTATAATGATATTAATTTATACCATTTATGTCACTTCCTTTTAACATTAGGGGCGAACTGCCACTTTCTTATTTTGTAATTCTTTTCTTTAATTATCTTCAGGGCCTACATGTACTTCCTTCTTCAATTCACTTTGTTATCTTCAAAAATTCATTTCTCCTCAACCATGAGGATCCACGCGACGTGCCACATACCACTGGAAACAACATGATGTATACTATCCATCCATGGGTGTTGTATATGCATGTGCATTGTCCTTCATGTCCAAATACCAATCTTGCGGTCAAAAACCCATGACTAGGGTTGACATCAATGACAACAACCAATATTCCAACAATCTCCCCCTTTGTCGTTGATGGCAACACTCATGCTCCCCCTATCATCATGATCCCAATTTCTCTCCCCCTTTGACATCAATGGAAAAGGGTAGGGCTTCTCCCCCTGAGTTTAATGGCAAAAGGTAACTCTCTTCTTTGGGGTTGCTCCATGTGGCACTCAATAATACTTCATCCTTAGTTTTTGTCTTTGGGACTTTTTCTTCCTTGGAATCCTTTTCTATGGATTCCATATTCTCTCTCTTCTTCATGTCTAGGATGTATATGTTGTTCGGTCTTCTTGTTGCAGTTGCAACTAATCTTCCTGAGTTATTTTCTTTGATTTTACATTTTTGGGAGTCAAATGTAAGAGTGTATCCTTGATCACACATTTTACTAACACTAAGTAGATTATGCTTCAAGTCTTCAACCAATAGGACTTTTCCTACTTTTACATTTTCACTTCCAAGCTTTATAGTTCATTTTACAAGTATTTTGGTAGATGAGTCATCTCCAAATGCAATTTCCACCCTTTTTCTTCAAGCTGACAAATTTTCTTTGATCTCTGGTCATATGAGATGAACACCCACTGTCTATGAAACATTCATCTTCTTCTTTGCATTCTTTAGAGACCAATGCTATGCAACAATTTTCATTATGTGGAATTTCTTTCCTTTTCTGTGTTGTAGTTGGTATGCAGACTTTTGGCATACGATTATCTTCCTTCATCTCTCTGCAATCTCGTGATTTGTGACCAAGATTATTACACTTGTAACATGCAATATTTTGATCCATTAATGGGTCAAATGGATTATAATTTCTCTTGACAGGTCTACGAACATTTCCATATCTACTATTTTCACCATTCATGTAGCTTGCATAGTTATTCCTTTCATTGATTCTACAATTGATTGCCTTGTGTCCAAAATTTCCACAAGTATAACAATGTCCAAGAAAGAAATTTTGATACCTAGGCATAAGTGATCTTTTTTGTGGTGTGGTCCATCTGGGTTCACGATCTATTCTTTTGTAGTTTCCTTCAAAATGATTGCTTTCATACCTGATGGGAGAGGAGCTTCTTGATGTATCATTCCTTCTTAATTCTAGTCTTCTATCTTGTTGTTCAACTTGTTCTGGAATGTTGGTTTCATCATTTTCATCTTCCTTTTCTTGTTTTGTTGTCTTCAAACTGTCATTATATCCTAGTCTTGTCTTGTCATTTGGAGATATTTGACTGATAAGGATCTCATCTAATTTTTCAGTGTTTTTTTTCAAACTTCTTCAACTTTTCTGTTGTCAATAGGAGCTCCTCTTTTGTGTGATACAATTATGCATTCATTTTCTCATAATCTTCTAATTGTTTCTTCAAGCTATTAATGGTCTTTTCAAGATTGTAATTCTCTTCTTCACAACTACTCAATTCACCTTTTAGTATTATGTTTGTGTTTCTAAGGTTTCTATTTTCAGTTTCAACATACTTCAACTTTT
>ML788439.1:509906-520516 GCA_009831015.1 Picea engelmannii
ATGTACGATTTCGCGTGGTAGCGTTGCCAGCTTGTTGAAAGGCTAGGTTGTTTGGGTATTGTTATCATAGTTTAGTGAAGTGTCATGTTGGTGGCGTTGTCTGGCCTATTGGTGGTCAGGGATGTTACACCCCACATATTCAATATACCTAAATATACGTCTAGAATTTTCATAGGTGACATGATAAACCAAGGGTACACATGCTTATCCAGGTCTTACAGACATATGCTCATTTACATGCAATCAATAAGTTTTACAACTCCAAAGTAAATACATTATTATTATTATTATTGTTTCACGGTGACTCAACCATCATTTTCCTACACCTTCTATGTGAACACAGGTGGCGAGACACAACATACAGATAAAACTTCATCAACCATACATGTCATTGAATTTGCTTCTTTTGTGGAGTCCTCTTTGGATGCTTGTTGTCTTTTCCAACAATCCTTCTTGAGATGCCCATATTTGCCACATAACCAACATTTTATATTACTCTTACTATCTTTTGTCTTAGACCTGGTTAATAATAAATTAGATATGAGGTATTTATGGTTATTTCTTGTGTTGTTGATTTTTCATCTCGTTGAGTACATTCCAATTCTATATCTTCTTTGATTATTGGCTTCAAACACACTTTAAACCCTCATATTAAACCCTAGTGCAACTCATGAGACTTAAGTCTGCAAAGTGTTTGACAAAATTCCACAATCAGAAAACACATAAAAATCAATGCAAAACACAATGTTCCTGGAATCTTGGGTTGGGAACATTATAGTGGTATCCGAGTGAAGATTCGTCCCAGCCTGAGGGGTATTCCATAAGGAGAAATGGATAAATAGCAAAAGCTTCGAGCAGAATTGGATCTATCCATACGTGAGTTGATGGAAGAAATACAAAATAATAGAACACTATGTAGACAATGGGGAGAGGAAACATCACTACCAACTAGTATATGGAAAAAAACACAGATTAAGCCTAAACCCATTAGATGCAAGGAAATTTGCTACAGTTTCAAAGAGTCTTGGGAGCTAGACCACAGATGTAGGGATAAAGGGAAGGTGCATATTGTTGAGGTGCACTATGATAGTGAGGATGAGGAGGTATATGAGGATGCAACGATATATGCTTATTTAGAGAAATCCGATGATGCTAGTGACTCTTGCGCATCTGAGGGAAAGTTGGTTGGACAAGATGATAACACATGTTCTTTATCTTCCACATCAGGTAGTGTTGAGGATTCAACACTTCAGCATAGTTGTGACACGTGTGAGGATTCACATATGTTAACACCAAAACATGATGAGATTAGGAGGTCGAATGGCCTACCCTTGGGTGTAGACATGGATTTCATGGATTCATGCATAGAGGAGTATGATATTTATTTGATGACCATGACACATTTGTCATCTTTTCAGACACCCATGATAGCCACGACACATGAGGATATCAGTGGAATCTATGATATGGTGGAGGAGCCTTGTGTGAGGATTGTACATCAGAGGCATATGGATCTACAGACCCAGGAGGAGAGACATGACTTGGAGATAGTAGACCTTACACATACCTATCAACATGAGGATATTGAGTCGCCTCTTTTGGAGACTCCATTGTTTGATCAATATGTGGAGACTGATAATTTGATGGGACGATTACTTCTAGGACCAGTCTGCAGTGATGAGGATGCACTCCTTATTGGTCGGGATGATCATAGCACGTGTCTAGAAACATCTGTATGGGATCTAGGTGTAGATGATAATATCATGGTGAGTTCATAGGAGGATATAGCTTCCCATACATGATACAATGTGATTCGTATGGGGTTAGCAGTTGGTGATGGTGTGCAGTGACATATAGGAGGACCCAGTCACACAGCGAGCAGTTTAGTGCCTTATCATTTTTGGAGAGTGTTGTTGGGGATTTCAAGTTGACACTAGCAGTGAGGAGCATGAGGTAGTACCTCAACAGGACTATGATCAGGAGTCACGATACTTGGTAGGACAATTGAGAGTTAGTGAGGACATGATCATGGCATCCACTAGGCGCATTGATGACACACATACATTGGTGGCATATTATTGTTGGAGGGCATCGATGGCACGTGATAATTCAGATGGGGGATTTTCCATGGATGACTATCATACTCTCGGGGAGAGAGTGACTATGATGAGGGTCGACTACCAACAGTTGTTGATGGATAGGGATTACCTAATGGAGGTTGGAAAGATGTGTCACAGGTCCTTGAGAGAGAAGGAGTTGGAGGTGGATTGACTCACTCATGAGTTGGTGAGCACACGAGGATTCTTGAAAAGCACACAGAAAACCCCTCAAGAATCAGAGTCTAGATTGGAAGAGATCCTTGAGGAGACTAGTCATACATACACCCTATCTATCTTGAAAGAGAGTCAAATATGTTCCTTAGTTACATTGTTGGAGGATGTTTGGGTGTCATAGGGGCCACCGTTCATGGGTAGTTTTGAGACGTCAGTCATACAATTACACAAGAGGATTCCAAAGCCAGGAAAAGTTACAAGGACACTTTCATTTGTGTTTCGGGATTGGTTGATATCCACACAGAGGAGGATCCGACAATACACCTTGGAAATATGATGATGAGAGAGATGTACAATGGGATTCAGAGGGATGTATTGGATTGCAAGGAGGAGACACACTTAGTGGAGCATGGAGATTCCTCTCCTTTGTAGCATCACATAGTTCTGAGAGATCACCTTCACAGTAGAAACAATTATAGGAGTGATGATGGTGAGAGAGTGGTTGACCAACATTTTTTGGAGTTACCTCCAATTGTGTCTAGTGGTTGGGGTTTAGTGATGACTACATACAAGTATTTACCATGGGTACCGGTGGACGAGCATTTGGTTGAATCCTTGGGATTGACCAAAGTATATGACACTTTCCAGTCCTATAGTCGTTTTCATATATGTCTGTTATCCCTTTATGATACTTTCATCATTGAAAGTAGTGCAGGGGGTGATAGATAGGGGCAGGGAACATGGAGAGTTGGTAGGTTGAGACCACCTGATAGGAGAGTCTTTATTGCACACAAAATCATATGGGTGTATCATCAGAGATACATAGTTGAGACCTTAGGCATGATGGTGAGCATCTTAGGCCAAGGGACAACAGATATCTCAGATGGAGACATAGATTTAGATTCCCATGGGGATGAGCATGGAGGGCTTCCGATAGTTATCAATGTGACAAATGAGAAGTTAGTGGGGATTGGAAGTGTTGAACTTCCAAGTTTTCCATGGGATCTGAGAGTCCATTTTGTTAATAGGTTGTTTCATCTTACGATGGTCTCGGTTTCACCAGAGAGAAACATAATTCAATCTTGGATGGTTTTGAGAGGATTGGCAGGGGGTTGTCCTATGAGGCAAGACAGTTTCTCCTTATTGATACTCATGATTGAGTATGGATATGGTTGTGAATATTTTATTTCCACAGAGACACCTTTACAGGTTAACCTTCTTGACAACATGTCTATTTTTCATAGGTATTTCAGCATGAGGAATCAGGAGTGGGGGATCTAGTATGTATACTATGAGAAGAAAGTCATGATCAGAGTAGTGTAGTGTCAATGTGGTGATCCTGGGCAGAGACTAGCATGGGACCTGGGGATTGCAGGGATGAGCATTTCATTGAATTTTAGAGGCTAGTGGATCCTTGCAGGGGAAAGTCACCTTGGAATTCCATTGAGCTTCAGTTCTGAGGGGAGCATGTCACTTGAGGGTGATTCATTGAGGTATTGTAGTACCTCACTATGGTAGCAACATGTTCAATTGGTGGAGACCGTGTGGGTCTTGGTATGGACTTGGAGGATAGACTTTGTTATCACATATGTTGGTAAAGGGGGCGTTCTTCCTTTAGAATGGACACCTTGGCAAAAGAATGACAAGAAGTGGGCTAAAACCCATAAATTGACTTAAATCCTAAGTCGAAGATGCAATGTGACGTTTTGGTGCGACATGATAAGACGTGTGCAATTCTAGGCAGTCAAGATTAGTGCGCCTCAGATCGACGGTTGTCTATCATATTGGGTCTTCAGCATGCGCACAGGATAAGAAAGGTACAACAAGCCAAGGAGAAAAACCATGATTTGTGGAGGCACTATGTGTCATCCAAAGACCCACATCGAGGCCAAAAGAGGGGAAGTTTCAAACCCCTTTTCGCAGCCCCGATATGCACATGTGCATAAAGTATCCTCTCTGGGGCCGACAAGTGGCCGCCCCTCATCAATTCTGCTCCCTCCATCTGTCTTACACTCACCATCCCACTGGTAATTTTCCCTCTCTCATTTCCCACCACCCATACCACCTCTCTTCGCATCACCTCCATCCCATTACACCTCAACTTCCTCTTAGATGTCCTCCCACGCTAATCTTTGGTCTCCTCTTTTCATCCACACCTGTCCGCCTAACCCTTTTTTGTCCACCACTTTGTGCCAAGAACGCCAGTCACATTGTCTGCATCCACGTCGGTTGTCACACCCCCCCCTCGTAAGCATCCAGCTCAGGACCAGATATCAAAATACAGAGGTCGTCAAGCCCCATAGGTGCAGAGTTGACCTGCATTTTTTCCCCGATCCCAATGAAGCCGTTATTGTGGTTGGTGGTGGCAGTTGAACGTCATCTCCACCATAAATGGAAGTCCCAGAAAGGGGTTGTCATCCAGTCAATTCATCTGCAGGTCTGTTCTGAGAACACGATTGCGTCCGACAGAGTTTCCTTCTGACAGGAGATTACATGCATTGTTTGTCAGGAAACATGTAGACAAGATGACTTCAATGCAAACATTAAATGCACTCTTCTGTAAAAAAAAATTGAGTATAAATACTCAGTTTTGATATTTTTGTAGAGATCAATGGTAGAGCTAAGCTCCCAATTGTAAAGTTTTAGCAAGGCCTCTGGTTCTCTGGTTATAGACTGATATTTGAGACTTCTTGTTTAATAGCAGCCAACCTCTTCCTTACTCTTTCTTCTGACTCTTAAAGCCTGGGCATGGATGATCCAGTCGGGTGTTGTAATGACTATATAATGTAGGTTTAATTATATCTGTTTTTGCAGTATTTTAAGTTTATTGAAGCTTTCAGAGCTGAGAAGATCTCATATCTTAAACTTTTCCTCCAAATCCTGCTGGAAGACCGGATGTCCAGAGAAAACTTTCATTCCTCTCTTGTTTTTCCTCCACCTACTCACCACTATACAATACTTACTGGCCTAAGTTAGATCAATACCTCACCTAGCTCTGTGTTTCCAACCCAGTTTTTTTACTTAAAACGATATTGTTTTGAGTTTACTCCCATTCGGTCACCCTTTATAAACAACTCGTGACATATAAACTGATGGGTATCAGGCTTGCTCTTGATGCAATCCAAGAGTAACTTCTGGTTCTAACAGACTCATTTTGGGTTGAGTCCATGTGTCATTTGCAAGAGACTCATGGTGTTGATATGTTACAGGACTATACTTCACAAGGTATTGCAGTCCACATCTTGATATGGGATCCAGGGATTAGAGTGCTTGGTAGTTCAGTGTTGGATGGAGCCTACTTTGTGTCCCATAGGTGGACATGGGACCCCAGTATTATATGTGGATTGATTCATTTATTTCTTGAGGACAAGTAATATTCTAGCAGGGAGGATTGTAATGTCCTCACTTTGGGACATCATTATATTACATAATGTTATGCTAGCTAGAGGATCCAGATAGGGGTGATAGTGAGTACAAGATATATTGAGGGATTTTATTGGGCCCAACTTGCATTGCTCATCTTATTTCATCATCATGATCCATTCCACGCAGCTTGGCTTTGGTTCCATGGAATTCCGACGATTTTCGTAATTTTGAGTTATTATGTGTTATATGTTAATTAAATTCACTAAGAAGGTCATATCGGGCATAATACTTCGAGGAACCTCTTAGTGTAATAGCTCATAGGAATTGGGAGGAAAATCACTACAGGATAGGATGATGATAATTGACTTTGAGTGGCCAGAGAAGCCATAAGGAGGGATAAATCATTTTTAGAGGTAAGATGGTTAATTAATTAATTAAAGTGATTTAATTAATTAATAATAAAATAAAGTGAAAGTCACTTGGAGAGACAAGGTGAACATGGAGGATAAAAGAGATATAGGGGCCTCTATTCTTTCATTATGTTGTTTATCAGTTTGATATCTGGCTTCTTTCTAGTGAGCCCATGCACTTGGGGGTTCTGAGGGTTTTGACTTAACAAACCCTAGAGATCAACTTGATGGTGAAATATCTCACCCAACCTTATCCAAGCTTGGTCATGGATGTTAAATATTCCTCCCTCACCATTCTACATCATTCTATCCCAGTTTTAGGAGGATCCTACAATAGTTGTAGGTTCAGAGAGAGATAGGGTGCAACAACAAGGGGTTTCAATAGGAGGGTGCACCACCTTGAGGAGAGTAGCTCGATCTAGACAAAGGAGAAGGAATATGGGAAAAGGAGCTTCTAGGTATTCTTTGTATGGCCTAGGGTGCCTTATTTAGCCTATTCCAGAGGGTTTTACTCAGTTATGTTATTTATTGGAGCTTGGCACAAGATGGAGAGGAGGAGGGCACACTACAGATTGACGGTTCAACCTTTTGGTGGATCAGTTCTTCATCATTCAGCCTGATACTTTTTCAAGGGGTTTCACTTGGCCTAATATACAATTTGGCATCTTCCTCGGGTGATTTGGAAACTATATTCTTGGAGGCCAAATTATTGGCTTGGTTCAGCTAGGAGGGTGCATCTGTTATTGGAGATATTGTGGTTTGGGGGTCTTCTAAATGAGCTACTGCTATGAGATTGCTCATACCTTCTTTATATTAGCACTTTGTAAATTTTTTCTGAATGAATAGACAAATGACAGAGGTAATTGTTTCAACCTACTTTAGAGTTGGGCACTAGCCTACTCAACTCAGAGAGGTCTCTATCATGTCACTTGATATATCTATGGAAAACGGTGGCTAGGTTTGGTTTGTTTTGGGGGGTTTTATAAAATTGTTGAAGAAATGGAGATGACATTTGGGCTATGGAGTCAGGAATGAACAATGCATTGACAAATCATGGAAACTGTCAAGAGGAAAAAGCATAAATGAGGCAATGAGTCCGATTTTAACTTTGAAATTTGCATGGCATCAGAGGAAAAAGAAACATATAACTGCATCAGAGCATATTAAATGAATTCTGAATTAGTTAAGAAGAAATACACATTCTAAATTGCTAAGCCAAGAGCATCGTGAGATGAATTTTGGACCTTTGATTCTCCAATTTAAACAGACAAAAGTGTAAATGAAAATAAAAGATCACAAGAGTTACACACTATGAAAGAATACATAACTCGTATCACAACCAATTAGAATCTTTTCGTAAACAACTCGAAAATTTTCTAATGCATTTGTATATTCATTCTAGCTCCAGGGTTTTACAAAAGTCCTCCTGCTCAGAGGGAAGGCTCCTCTTTTTCTTCATTCCTTCTATATTTTCTATATCCTCAATATGATATATATATATATATATATATATATATATATATATATATAGAGAGAGAGAGAGAGAGAGAGAGAGAGAGAGAGAGAGAGAGAGAGAGAATTTACATTGGGATTCAAAACGATTAAAATCCACCATAGTTCTAAATATAGAGGCCAGTTACAAAAAGAGTAAAGTATAACAACAATTTTCCTACATTACAGGGATCGTTACAAACAGGTCTAACATATCTGAGTTTTTTATTTGAACACCATATGTCCAAAATTTTCTGGAACGTACTCAATTCTACTTGAGAATTCATTCCAGCTTGGCGATTTCTTCCCTTAGCATGCTCAACCAAACTAGTTGATTTTCCCCAATGCTTCAACCGCTTCAGTTATGATTTATACCTTCTATCGTTTGCTCCACTTCTTCTTCACTACTCGCTTGTAGAGTTCATCTGTGTGTCCATTAATGATTATGTCCCTCATAACAATATTTAATCTGACCCCTGATTATGGTTTTGTCATAGGGTCAGTATGGAATTTGGTTGCTAATATTTGTGCAATCGATCTTTGTTTTTTACTCATTGATAAGCTTGCCATGTTGGTTGAAAACCTTGTTTTACTAGATATTGTTTGATTGGCTTTGTCCATGTCTTCCAACTTTGCAGAGACCATGATTTTTGTTTTCCTTAACTCTACAGAAATTAGGAAATCGATCCAGTTTGAGATTACTTCGCTTATGAATGAGATGACAATTTCCCATAGTAGAATAACGCCACCCATATTTGAAGATCGATAGTCCTTGAGTCTCAATCATGAATTAATGACACGATTACTTGCAGGTACATTGGTTTTTCACGCTTTACCAATCTATTTCAAATGATAATCCTTTGAGTTAGTTATCCGAAAGCGTTCACCTGACATTTTTTGGAAGTGAAGTACTTGAATGAGTGACGTGAGGTGATTTGACTAGTCGTCACCTTCCCCCACACAAATTGTTTATTTGACATATTAGACCACATGACATCAGGGCTTTTGGGAAAATGGTTTTAGGAAGACCGCTTTTCGGCTCGATGTACCTCTGAGGACGCCATGCTTCCACGAATAAAACCACAGTAGTTTTCCCTAGCTCGCCTTCACATAATTAAATTCCCTGCTATTTCGCTGCCCGATATGGATCTTGACCGTTGATCTGGGATGCTTCAAGATCCACAGTCCATTGGATCCTCTCCTTTGTGCTCCCGCTATATTTTTCCACATGTCGCCATATATGACCTAGTCCTCCAAATCGTGCCATATCTCTACATCGCTTTAGTCAGCCACTAAATCTGAAACTCAGATTTCAAGTGTAATTGTTATGGTGATAACATAGGCTCCAACTGGGGATGCTATCCTCCCTGTGAAGTAGAAAATAAATACATACCCGGTGCTTTATTTGTTGGGCCGCTTTCAAAACATGTGTGTGTATCTTGTTACATATTGGATATTGAACGTCGAACTTTGCAAACTGCTCTCAACTGGACATAGAGAAAATACCACTAGGATCCAACTGTACATAATACTGAAAATTTAAAACAATGCTTGATCAACAAGCTTATTCACACACTCCTACCTACCCTAATTGAAGAAAAGGACTATTAGCCAAGTGAAGTCGAAATTCCAATGTAACCATGACATCATTCTATCCACTGTTCGTTTTCTTTGCACTTATTTGCTCCAAAGATTTTTTGTTGATTCATTCAAAATTTCATTCATAAATTATAGTCTCAAAAAATTAAGAACACTTAGACTGTTTACTTCCTCCAATAAGACTACAAATGGATCTTCTAAAATATGCACAAAACAACTATCATGCTTCGCTCCTTCCACTGCATTTTTGTTTTCAGGTGTTTCAATTTGTTGAATTTTATTGAGAAACTGACACATTTTCCGAGAAGTCTGGTAGTAAGAAATTTTTGAGTCATAAGGCAACCATGGCAGGAGAACATCATCTCATGTAAAAAGATTTATATTTGATGCAAACATAGATTCGTTACTTTCTTTATCCTTAAGCTTGCAATCCACTATTATTTGTAGCTTCTGATTGTAAACCTTTTCTATATAATGTGTCTTGGAGTTATGAATCATATGAAAGGATATTTCCTTTTCAAGAGCCAAGACAAAAGAGCAAAATTCCTTTACAAGTGTTTTCCCACTACTTAGAGTCTCTATAGATGCAGTTTCAAAATCTTCATCCATGTCCAGGCCTCTTAGAAATAAGACAACTACGTCATTTTTGAGGGAAGAAAGACAACTCTGAAACACTTCGTCTTGCTGAAAATATTGTTAAATATCTATGTTAGTTTCAAGAGAAGGAAAATAACCTTTAACAAAAATTTCTCAATCATCTTCTTCTTCCTTTTTGATTCAATGGTTAACCATAGTTTGCAAACCCAAATTGGAATATTCTTCCAAGTAATCGGCTACATTGTCATCTAATGCATGTGGGTGTTGTTGGTCTTCATTAGTGATAACAAAAATGGTGCCACTGTGAATGCAATCAGACTTCCCTATTTCTTATGTCCTCTCATGATTTTCTTTCAACCTGTTAGCACTCAAAAACGCACCGACATTTTTGAAGGAAAGATGCCTAATATTGTAGGGAATATTTGACTATCTTCCCGAGCTCCAAATGAAGACCTGAAAGCACCATTGGAAATTTCAGGATTTTTAGATGTCAATCGACTATTTAAACATGCAAAATGGACTCTCCATGACCGAGAAAATTGATTTTGAAAAAATATGCACTTTCACCAACGCAGAAGGCAGAATTTTGACTAGTTAGCTGTGGAAAGTGGCCACTTTCAACAGCGCAGGAGCAGATTTTTCAGGCAAGTGCACTGTTGAAAGCTGTCATGGCCAGAATAGCCAAATTTTCGCCCAGATAAAGAATTTTTGGGTTTGGATGGTTTGAATCTTTCTTCAATAAGCTGGTTATGAATTATCAAATCAAAATCTGAAGGCCATTTTTGGAGATGAAAGTCAAAAGGGCATTTTTTGACTAGATTTAGTGATTTTCAAGGGAAAAATGATAGGGATTTTTGGCACACATCATCAAATT